>JAJQOW010000022.1:150000-222500 GCA_037975125.1 Latrodectus hesperus
TCATAAATATATAATATATTTTAAATATGCATTTATCATTTTTAAATGTTATTGATTTTATAACTTATGATTAAATATTTCTCGTTAAAGGTAATTTCAACATTATCTTTTTAAATATAATGTAAATATAATATGCAATGAAATTGAGATCAAACTAAATATATAAAAAATAAAGAAATAAAATTTTAAAAAAGGAAAACACCGGAAAAAACAAAAAAAAGAAAATATTTACAGGAATTTCATTTTTGCAAAGGTTCCTTTTGTTTAAAATTTGAAAATAATAAACACAGTTGTCACAGATAGTTGTGCTCTTCTATTTATTTAAAATGATTTTTTTTAACAAAATGCTTCCTTATCAATTGTGGGTTTTCGATTTTAAATGCAATCTCTTCTTGAAACCGAATTTTTAAGAAAAGTTTTCAATGTTTTTCTTCAAGTGAGCATTTTGCCTGATAAATTGATTTAAGCAAAAGCAGGGAAAACACAGGAAAACTATTTTACTTGAAAAGACTGGCAAAATCTATCTTCGTCAAATACGGCTAAGATAGGGAATCCCTAATTTTGAGGCCAAATTTCCAATTGCACTAACTAACAGGATTTACCTTTGCTATGACATGCATTTCATTTTCAGCCATGCATATAATATAAAAGTAAGTTCAAACATGCATTTTATATTTTTCTTTGTGTGTGTATATATACATACATACATACATACATACATACATACATACATATATATATATATATATATATATATATATATATATATATATATATATATATATATATATATATATATATATATATATATATAAGCTGTGGTAGCCTATTGGTTAGGGCATCAACTTTCCTGGGCTGGATTCGATTCCCAATGCTGCCAAAGACTTACCAAGTAAATACGATATACATGCTCTTTAAACCTGTCGTCGGTCGGTGAGCAGTTACCATACGTTTATTGGTCCGGAGAAAATTTCCTCCCCTCCAGATCAATGCTAAAACTTAGGTAGTTAATCCCCTGGTGGTGCCATCTATCGGAGGAGTTTACAGCAAAGTCGAGCTTTCACCTTCGCGGTGCTTTTTTAAATGAAAGACGCAGGCCACTGATTTAAATCCGCATAGCCAACGGCATAGTGAGATTGGCTTGTCCAAGTGTCATAAATAACAATAGCAGCACACACAGATATATATATATATATATATATATATATATATATATATATATATATATATATATATATATATATATATATATATATATATATATGAGGGTCACTCTGAAATTTTTGAGATACAACTAGGTTTTTAAAGTTATACTTATTTACAAAATTATTTATACAAAATTTTAGGTGTGTTCAAAGTAGTTTCTTTTAGCATCAATGCACTTTTGTAAACGAATTTTCCACAGATTAATTGCCTCAAGCCATTCATTTCTTCGAATTGATGAAAAAAATGCATTTATAGCCACATCAATCTCTTCTTCTGAATGAAAACGACGTCTACGTAAGTTCTTTTTAGATTAAAGAATAACCAAAAGTCGCACATAGCTAGATCAGGTGAATACGGCGTATGTTCGAATACTTTAATTTGTTTTTGTTTAAGAAACTCAACTGTTAATCCGGCTGTATGTGAAGATGCATTGTCATGGTGAAGCATTAGTCCCCTAATATTCAGTTCTTGTAAAATTTCTGGAAGACATTGAGTGATATACCAGTTTGCTGTTACTGTCTTCTGCCCTTTCAACTTGATGGCTTTGACCAATCCCGTACTTCTGAAGAAAACGGCATACATCACTTTTTTCAGTACGCGTTTTTTTTCACAATTGTCGTCGTGGGATCATCTTCAAAGACCCATACTTTGCTTTCTTGACGTGTTGGAACGTCAAAAAACGGTATGTACGTTTCATCACCTGTTACAATTTTAGAAATAATGCGGTGGCTACCATTATTCAACATATTAAGAGTTTCTTTACTGATTTTGACAAGCTCCTCTTTTTGATGCTCAGTTAGATTATGGGGAACCCATCGGCAAACTACTATTTTCATATGTAATTCTTCATGAATGATTTTGTGCATGGCTGCGGATCCAATGTTAAATTTCTTCTGTATCATTTGATAGGTACAGCGATTAGCATCCATTAACATTTTTCGTATGGCAGACGCATTATCCGGGATGACTGCCGACGGCGGCCTTCCTGTGTGTTCTTCATCCTGAAGAAAATTACAACCTCTTCTAAATTCTATAAGCCATCTTAATACAGTAGCACGAGCTGGAGTTTCATCACCAAATGCTAACTGCAACCGTTGAACGCATTCTTCTTGATTTAATCCTGCTTTGAAATCGTAGGAAATCATAGCACGAAAATGTTCTCGCGTCAACTCCATTTTCTCTTCTGTTTAAAATTTATTCCACGCTAAACAAGTTGAAATAAGTCAGTAAAAAATCCTCTTCTGTGTTAAAATTCTTTGTACTTGAAAATTAAAACGTTATTTTTATTTTGTAAATTCTCGTCTGCGCGTATCTCAAAAATTTCAGAGTAACCCTCATATATATATATATATATATATATATATATATATATATATATATATATATATATATATATATATACAATTAAACATGTTAAAACTCTGTTTGTATTAATAAATCTAAACAAAGTTGTATTTTGAGATTTGGCTCCAACATATAAAGGCTAAGTAACCTTGAATGTAGAGGTTATCCACATTTTATCATACAAAGCCTAATTACAGTAAGGCATTTTAGGAAAAGTACTACGTAATTTTATTTCAAAGAGCCCGTATTCACATATCGCAAGAGAGAGAACCTTGAAAATTCTCAATCACTCACCAGGACAGACTTTCATGCTTGTCTGTTCGCAAAATCCTTTTTTCGCTGTTCAAAAGAGGCTGGAATTGAACCCAAGAAATTATTCTTTGAACAGCGCTTTCCTATCCTTAGTCCTCGGTTAGTAGAGGTTTTTTCAGTGATCTGGAGTCTACTTTAAATTATAAGTTTCTATCAAATTAGCCTTCGTGTTTAATCAGTTATAGTAATATGACAAATATAACGTCTCTTAAATGTTACACATAAAATTAAATATTTAAAAACCTTGGGAAGGGTTCAAATTTATGAGCAAAACTTATAAATTTGAGGGGCGAAGAAGAAATTAAATTATTTTCTTCATCAAAAGAAAGTAAAATATTTTATAATACTATCCTTTTGATTTGTTTTCCTTGCTTATAGTGGTGTTTTAAGTTTAATGGCTAGAAGGGTAGATCTAAGATGAAAATGTAAGGAGCATATAAAATATAATGTTTACAGAGAGAAAATGTTTCTTCAGAAAGTAGGTGATTTTCGTTAATAGATTTTCATTACTTATAAGGTTTGGTAACTTCTTAGTCTACCAAACCCAACTAGACACATAAAAACAATTGGAATTCCAAGACATTTAGAGAAAACTAGATGGGTTCTAGTTATAGACTGAGTCTACAAGAACAATATACGTTCTCTTGAAAAAAGCATAGAAAATTTCAATTTCAAACTTAATATATATATACTAAAATTATTTTGATGACTAAAACATTATTGCGGGACAAATAAGTTTTTTATTTGAAATTCAAGATCACACATATTATGATGCAGAAAAGAAACCTGTGAAATACTTTGTGAAATAAAAGTGCTGTCAGTTTGGGCACCAGTACAATATTTTGTAAATTTTACAGCATATTCGTAAAATTATTACAGAACGTTTTCCGGTAAGTTTTGCAAAAAACAAAATTAATTTTCTTATATCAGAAAAAGTTTCAAAATCTTAAAACTAACCACCAAATGGTGCTAGAGATATCTGTATTTAAAGATACAATGATAGGAAAACAAAATAAGATAAAATTTATATTAATGCCACAAAAATTTATGTATGGAAAATATATTTAAGAATCCAAATCAATTTTACAAGACGAAATAGTAATCTTACAAATTTTGATGTAAGATTGGGGTTGATTATAATCGTCGAAAACTATCATCTAAATTTAAGTTCAATCAAAATATATGGCAGTATATAAAATTTCAAGCTAGAAAACATGCCAGTTATGTCCAACAACTTGAAATATTAGTACAAAAATAAATGTCCTAAAAACAATCCGTAATATTAAGAAAATTAGTCCAATCTATGCCAAAAAAGATTTAATAATTTTCCAAGAGCTACGGAAAATTGTTAAATTTTCCGTAGTTTCAATCAAGGGTAAAAATATATTTGAGGGTGCCCTTGGCGAGATTGGCGATTTTTGTTTTGTGCCAATCCTGTTCGCGCGGAATGCTGTGCAAACAGTAATGGCGGCCAAAACACAATGAAATTTCAAAAATAATGCAGTAAGCACATAAAAAAAGAAAATGTACTCACTTAATTTTGCTGGAATATCCTCACTTTGAGGTACACATAATTCTCTAATAGCACCTACAGATATTGCTTAAATTTATCCTGAGAAGAAAACCAATCAGAATTGTGAATGGATTTCAGAATAACGTTTAGGGTTACCATTAATAGAACAACATCGCCCAGCTTGGCGAGAATTCTAGGGGCACCCTCAAGTATAGTCTAACCCAATCAAGGAATTTATTTATAATTTTAATGTTATCACTTTATCCATTAGACCTATATTTCCATGGCGACCGGGATGAAAACGACGCCAAAATTATCGCTAAAGCTACAATCTCTCGCACATAATTTGTGGCTTCCATATCTGGACTATTGCTTTTAATAAATAGGAAATCAAAAGGCTTGTCTTCCCTATACTATTTTCCCCACATGAAATCGGCATAAAATTCTGAATGGTGTCTCAAGCAATGAAGTCAACCTAACTGAGCCCACAATCTTTCCGTATTTTGAATGTGAACACCTGTTGTTGAATCAACAATAGTTTTATTTACACAATGATATATATAGTTTCATTTCGTTACCATCAAAGGATATTCTATTGCGAGGGAGTAAACTTTTTCTGAAAAAGACAAAACGACATTATCCACGTTCCTCGGTGATTTAAAAATTGAAAACATTTTTTTACAAGGTTTAAATTGGAAATAAAAAATAGTACTATTTCAGGAGGTTCGAATGCAAACAAAAAGTGAAAGTGTGTATGGTTTTTCCTCAATTTTGTCTCTTTTTCATTTATTTTAAAAATAATTTAGGCTATTTATCCTGGTTGCCATGAAAATCAAGGTGTACCTTTCATTTGCATTGAATGCAATAGAATCGTATGATATGTGTACGATTCAACACGAATAAATTAAATTAAATAAACAATGCACGTATTTATAAATTTTGAACTTTTGAATATATTTCAATGTTTATGTACATGAAAAGTATTTGAAGTAATCTTATTATATTAGTTAAGAAAGCTATTTATAAAGATCGAGACGCTTCTTAAACTAAGCAAATTTTCTTAGGCATATTTAATCCTTCAAAATATTTCGATGATACAAGACATAACAATTAATTATTTGTTTTGTAAAAATGAATGTTAATGTATGAGAATAAATGTCATTATCTTATAAGTTATCGCACAATCAACACACTTTGAATACAATAAATATTTTTATTTCTAATTTACTAACAAAAGCAGTTTAGTTTATTGTGAAATTTTCATATTTGTTAATAATATTTATTAATTATCCTATTAACATCAAAAGCAACAATACGACTAGAACATATATTGTGTCTGAGAAAGATGAATGAGCTTTAAAGACAAATAAAATATTTATTCAAGATTTTTTTAATACAGAGACAGCTATCAATTGTTTCATCTGATTCTGCTTACATTTTATTCTTTTTGAGTTGTTGCCTAAGTTTTTACTTACGAAATTACTATTGCCATTTTCATGATTTACAAACACAATAATTCTCACATGATAATTTATTCAAAAACATCATCGTACTTGTAACTTTTTATAAACTTCATAAACAAATTTTAGAAAATACCAAAGAAACTTATTATTATCAATGCATTTAAAGTAAATATTTCAAAATGTAAAAGTTCATTGTCCATTGTTGATGTAAGCATTCAACTGGTCATTTAGATATTTTGAACAGCAATGTACTGAGATATATATTTTTAGACTGAGGAGCGCCTGCTGGTGGTCTAATTATAGTGGATATTGTTTTGAAATCAATAATAGAGACATTTGAAGTTTCGAGAAGTACCAACGTTTGTACTGCACCTGAAGATAGAAGTATTTCTGGAATCAGTCAAAAATACATACTGACTTTTATTCATTTGAAAAGAAAAATTTGCCATTTATTTTGAAATTTTTTCATTAATTTGAAAATTAAATGTGACGGGTAGCCTTTCTCGAGGGAAAGGATCAAATTGTGTCACTGTAGGTTGTCGATCAACTTGACAAGGCTGTAGTTGATAAAAAATTTTTTTGATAACAAAATCATTATTAGGTTTATTTAGATAATGAGCTCGACCTAATGTGTCAACTGCTAATTCATATTTCCATACAGATGAACTTGTATAGTTCCTGGACTACACCACAAAAACTTCATAAGTTTTGTAGAAATCGAATTGTTCGGATTTATTCTTGTAAGCAATTAGTAACTCTTATTTATAATAACCTAATAAAGACCATTTAACAAAAATTTATTGTTAATAAGATCAAATACAAAACATGGCAAAAAGTAATTGCTTATCACCTGTTGGATCCATTCTCGACGTTTGGTGCATCCAACAAAGACAGAGCAGCAGAGCATTTGCCAATAAAGTCACCAAATAAGTCAATGGGTGGAAGTCAACAATGTTCATGAAAAACCAAGACACAGTTACAATTCTCTGTTGAAAAAGCAAACTAAGATATTAAAAGCAAACCGAAGTAGATTTTTGTATCGATAAAGTTTTATATTTTATTTAGTTGCTTTAAAACAAACAATGTAATGCAATCGCCAGAAAGATTAAAACTTATTGAATTTTTGAGATTAGACCACATTGTTATAAAACTGATACTATTCCTTATGAAGTTATGTTGAAATAAAGTGCAATATAGATGAACTTATTTGCCAAATGGTACTTTGAATGGAATTACAAATGAAGATCTTATTGTATTAAGAAATCAATCTGGTAAAATCACCCAAGACCTGGCTGTAATCTTAGCCAATAATGAGGATACAGGCACCATGAATTGTTGGCAATATGGAAACACAATAAGGCTATTCGAGTAAAGAATTGGAAATAATAACTTGCATATTTAGTTGGAAAAGGAGTGAGAATTTTGCTGGAATTAAGAGAATGGGAAAATCATATGATAGTGGAAAAGAAAATAAGGGTGATGAAAAGAGAAAACTAGCTGTAAGATAATGAAGACATCTTGGAAAGTTGTCTTCCACCATATGAAGATTCTGAGAGAATATTCAAAAATCTCGACTATAAAAAGAAGTCGTTAAATAAACAAGTGAAAAGGAATGTTACTTCATTCAAAATTAAAAGTTTATTTAGCGAATGTAAGAGGAAAAGTAACGATAGCAATACCAGAAAAGTTAGAGTAAGGTTGGTAAACAGAATGTTATCCTAATTTCTAAGAAAAATGAAAAAATATATAAATTTTGTACAAAATATGGAACTTTAAAAGAGAACCCAAGAAATCATTTTACTACCAGAAAGAAAGCAATTATTTCAGTATAAAGATTTATATCAAATCCTTCGTCACAACATTTGAAATAGAAGAATGCCAATGTATGATGGATTAATATTCTATTATTTATGTATAGCTATTTTTTTAAAATGTGCATCAAAACCACTTATTAAAATAGAAACAAAATCCTCTCTATATAAAGAAAGGAAATTATAAATGAGATTTAATCCTAATAAAATGAAGTATAGAAGCAACAGAAATTCTATTTCAAACACAAAAGAAAAACAAGTTTTTTTTGAAAAATATTAGTAACTCTACCGAAAAGAATTGAAACCACTGTCGAGTTTCTGTATCCTACCAACTTCTCAAAGAAAATATCTTTAGGGCAAGTAATAAAAGTTTGGAGTTTTAAAGTCCTGTGAAAAGAGATTGTGATATAAAACGGATATATTTATTTCGAATGAGTGTTATAAAAAAGAAAAACATAATCTCAAGAAATCGCAATAATCTACTTTCCTTCTGGGCATGTACTAAGAAGTAATAGAAAAAACGTATAATACAGACTTTATATTTTAACTCTATAACATAATTATAAATCATTTTTTGAAAAAGCAATTATGTTTTTATAAAGTTAATTATTAGCATACAAATAACACATATATAGACATATAACTACATTATATGCAGTACAATATGGTATTGTATCTCCAGTAAAATGAATCCTAAGAAGATAATTATCATTATACAAAACGCATAAGGTATTCGAAATGGCATTTTTTCCATAAAGACTCTATTTTGATTGAAAATCAATCCGAAATAAAAATTTGAGTTATAGTTTTAAATTAAAGAATAGATTAGAGCGAAAGGTTAAAATAGTGTTTAAGAGGAATCGCGCAATTAAAGAACATCTCAGCAATTTAGAAAATCTTAAATATCGTGATGGGATAGCGATTTCACTACATTCATTTCGAAAGTTATACATTTAAGAAACTTTCTTAGGGGAATTATGAAATTTCAAGAAAATCCAATTAGCTCGTCACTCTCTTCGTAACATAAATTCCTAATTTTAAAGGTATTTTCCCATATTCATCGCAAAATTATTTTCAAAACAATGCGTAATGTAATCAAAATCGTTTTGAATTTCATGTTACATAAAAAGCCAATATTTATACCTAAGATAAAAAATTTAAGCCAAATATTTAAGTCTAAATATTTCAATGAAAAGGCAATCGTACTGCAAACACTAATTTATAATTTTGAAATTTTAAAAAATACATTTTAAACAAGTAATCAAAATTTATCAATACGAAATTTCTAAGTTTAGCCTATCGGATAAATTATTTGAATAAGATATCTATTTTCTATATAAACATAAAAATTATCCTATATCTTAATAATACAAACCATGTTCCTATATATATAAATATTTTTTCCAACGGCAGGCACACGGGGACATTTGGGTGACTAACCCTATGCACAACAAGGCCACTAACTGCTACTCATTTGTCGTTACCCAGAGGGCACCTGTGAACCAAGTCACGGAGACGAGTAGCGTTGCCCGCGCTATACCACCACAAACCCGTTTATAGGTTAGGCCACATTCATACAACATCGCAGAAGAAAAAACAGAGAAACACAGCGAGAACAGAGAAGGAAAAAAACATCCATGATTGAATCGGGATTCGAACCCAAGACCAACAGCTCAAGAGTCAGGAACGCTAACCACCTCAGCCATCAGTCGGCATATATATATATATATATATATATATATATATATATATATATATATATATATATATATATATATATATATATATATATATATATATATATATATATATATATATATATATATATATATATATATATATATATATATATATATATGCACACACACACTACTGGCCATTAAAATTGCTACACCAAGAAGGAATGCAAATAATTATTGATAAATTGAGATTGTATGGCATGTACGGGGATCTCAGTCCATGCAGCTTCAACACTATGCCACAGTTCATCGACAGTAGTGGATGGTAAGTGATGGTGTGCCAATCGCTCGGCAACCATTGACCACACGTTCTCAGTTAGTGAGAGATCAGGAGAACGTGCTGGCCAGGGTAACAGTTGAACCTGTTCTGTATCAAGGAAGTTCAGAACAGTACGGGCAACATGTGGTCGTGCATTATCCTGTTGAAACAAAGCATTAGGGAGCAGAAACTTGTTGCCTTGCAAATGACTCCCTTTATCGACTCAGGGTTCATGACGTGGCTGTACGATCCCTTGTGACCATGCGGATAAGATGTCTGTCTTCTCTGCTGTTAGTGATGGGTGGTCGCTGAGATCCTGCATGACGTTCCGTATGATTGTCCTGAACCCATCGATTCCATATTCTGCTAACAGTCATGGGGTCTCGACCGACGCGAGCAGCAATATTGCGGTACAATAAACCGCAATCCCGGTAGGCTATAATCCTTCCTGGATCAAAGACAGACACGCGCTGATAGGCATTTCTTCTTCTTACACGAGGCATTACAACAACTTTCTTTGCCGAAAACAGCGTTGAAACGGAAATTGAGTATGAGAAAACTGCTGTCAAATCTCTGGTTTTATACACATTGTAGATGTCGCTACTGTCGCTTGCTTTGTATGAATGCGGTGAAAATCTAATCATTTGCATATCATAGCAAGTTCTACCTGTCATGCAAATTTCACGTGTGTGGTGTGCCGCTTTCCTGATGTAGCAATATTAATGGCCAGTAGTGTATATATATATATATATATATATATATATATATATATATATATATATATATATATATATATATATATATATATATATATATGTGTGTGTGTGTGTGTGTGTGTGTGTGTGTGTGTGTGCTGTATATATATATTAAGAATCTAGTAATCTAGTATAGTAGCCTAGTGGTTAAAGCATCGGCCTTCCGTCCGGTAGGGTGGGATTCGATTCCCAACGACACCAAAGACCCACACCGAGTACATGCGAAAGGCGTTCTCTTTAAATCTGTCGAATCAAAAGTCCTGTGGTCGGGTCTCGAGCAGTTACCATGGGTGTAATGGTCTGGAAAAATTTCCTCTCCGTTCAGATCAATGTCAAAATTGAGGGAGTGGATCCTTTGATGGTGCCATCTATTGGACAAGTCTGAGATTAAAGTTGTACTTTCACCTTCGTAGTGCTCTGGTTAAACGAAAGACGCACCTTAATGACTTAAATTCACGTACCCGTCCGCAGAGCTAGCTTGGATTATACAAGTGTCATAGGAAACCACCACAACATTTATTAAGCAAAAATTTTAATTATAGATGGCTCAGATTATATTTTATATTAAAAGCCTTTTGTGAATATTTGTCTCCTAAAATCCTTTACATTTAATAAAAAATAGATGAAATGAGTAAATTGGAGCTGTAGACAACATAATTGTTTTGATATTAATCCAAGAGAGGAAAAAACTTGTTCACTGTAAAAAATTTTTAATTTCTTATTCCTGTACAACATTAGTAAAACGTGGTTTTTTGTTTGTTAACATATTATAGATATTCGTTCTACAATTTTCAAATTTTGAAGTTAACAGAACAAAATAATAGTTTTATAAAAAAAAAAAAAAAAAAAAACTTCTAAAATTAAAATTTTAAAGGTTCTATGATTTTATGGTTCTACATTGATTTAATAAACTAATAAAGTAATTGTTATTGTGGGAAAAATTGAAGGATTTAAGAGTTAATAATCAAATAGCTTATATAGTGGAAACAAGCAAAAATAAGTACTTGAAAAATAATAAAATTTATAATTAACTATAGAAATAATTTCCGTTATATATATAATGTAATAAAAACAACTTAATCTTTTTTAATCTAATAAAAAATATGCTTTTTTGCATATCGCAAGATTTTTCTTAAGATTAAGAGTCACAGAGTGTTATATATTTGTATTAATTTTGGTTCATCAATGTTAAAAACTTCCCTAAAATAGAATATACATACTACTAAATTTTTTTCAGTGGAAATTTTCTAATGTTTTTAGGGCTAAATTTTCTGTTTTTCTCTAGTAATTAATTTTACAAATATTTCATCAATATTTATTTTATCTTGAGTAAAAGTGTTTGTGGGAATGTTTATAAAATAAAACTGGCCCTTTAAGATATTTCATCATTGTTTATTTGCACAAGAGGTAAGCCTATCATAAAATACAACTTTAGGTGTATAAAATAATCTTAATAGGAAATGATCAACCGTGTTGATTACTTTTAATGAGTAAACTTTATCAAGTCTGCTTCCCAATCGGAAACGTATAAACCTTTGAAATCTCTGGAAACATTTTAATGAGTCTGCGTTTTATGTGCGTTTTGGAGATTTGTCATAAATTGTTTAAGTATTCATTAGCTATTAAAGGTTCGTTCTTATGTGCAATTAATTTTTTATTGCTATTGCTTTTGCTTTATGTCGAGTATCTAGCTATACAAATTTAAGTGAAGTCTGAGTATAAACTGTAAAGAGGCTAAATTCAATCATTAATTTGTGAAATCCTTGGGCTTGATCACATTGCTGTATTTCTTATGACTAAATTTGTTTTCAATACTACTCAAATAACTGTTTCATTTTTTTTTTATAGTTCCTAATGCACACTACCTAAGATACTTTTTTAATATTTTTTAAAATAAAATCATTGTATCAAATGATATAATTTAGAACTATAAAATACTATTCATTTAAAAATGCTTAGTAATTAACAGATGGAATTGTGAAGATTCTTCAAAACTGTCTAGATTTATTTTCTATTGTGATAAAATTTCAATATTTAACCTGTCAAAATTCTTCCATTTTAATTTAGAAACTTTACTGACTAATTCTCAAGGGTTAGGGATGACAGCTGTTTGATTGATAGGGAATATTGGTCATCAGTGAATGTAAGAAATCTTTCAAGAATTGTATGGCTAAGAATTTGGATTAATCAAGTTTTTATATAAATATTGATATTTTTCATTTTTTACAACTATGATTGCGAATGCGATTAAAGTTTTGAAAAATATTACTTTTAAGATATCATATTCATCACATACTTATTCAATATCAATTATTTACATGGTTTCATGACTCTATTTGGCACTAAGCAATTTGTTGAATAAAATACAGTTAACCAGTTCAGTCAATTAAATTCGGTATCTCAACTGGATATTTATAGTTATAAGTAATCTGCCTTAAATTATACACTGGTGTGCAAAAATTAAGGACGAAATGGAAAAATTAGCATAACAGTGGAACAAACAGTTAGATCGGACCGAAAGACTAATCAGAAAATTGACTACGGTCCGGTACGTAAGGGCATATTCAAATTACGCAACATGACGTAAAGGGGGAATGTCAGAGGGGTATAAAGCAGGCTGACGGTGTACGCTCTGCGATTCTGTGAAAGCTATTGCACGACGTATATCAGTTTAAACGACGTAGAGCTGCTTAATCAGTGTGAAATAATGAACAGGCGACTTCGTAGACGACATCTAGATGACCTTACGCAAGGTCGAATCATTGGGAAGATTGAGGAAAGTCGAAGTGTGACAAGTGTGGCTGCGGAGTTTGGAATCGCTCACAGCATCGTTTGACGAATCTGGAGAGCATTTCAAACTACAGGAAGAGCTGTCCAAAGGTTTAGCAGCAGTGGTCGTCCACGAACAACCACGGCAGTCGACAACCGGTATATGGTCCTACAGTCAAGAAGGAACAGGCGGCAGACGACTGGAGAAATCACGAGACACCTCCAACAGACGAATGGACGACCGATATCATGGTTTACAGTCGCCAGGAGGCTGCACAATGGTGGCCTATTCGCACGACGACCTGTACGTTGTGCACCATTAACGTCTGCCCACCGGAGAAGGCGCTATGTGTGGTGCCGGAACTGGACGGATCAGCAATGGGGTCGAATACTCTTTACAGACGAGAGCAGATTTTGTCTGACTACCAATTCTGGACGCATACACAATTGGAGAGAGCAGGGAGAGAGCAGGAAGATGGGGAGGCATCGTGCTTGGTACCCGTACTGACCTTCATGTCGTCCAAGGAGGTTAAGTCACCGGGTCCCGTTATTGTAATGATATTTTCCTTCCTTATGTGCGTCTTTTTAGAGGTGCTATGGGTCCTTAGTTCCTCTTCTTGGACGACAATGGGACCTCATCGTACAGTGGCTGTCGAAGAGCTGTTAGAAAGTGAGGATATTGAACGCATGGATTGGCCGGCAAGGTCCCCGATCTAAATACAATAAAACACGGGTTGGACTTTCTAGGGAGACGTTTGGCGACACGTCACCAACCGCCAGTAACGATTCCGGAGCTGCGATTGGCGCTACAAGAAGAATGGGCAGCACTACCTCAACAACTTATTGACAACCTCATACTCAGTATGAACAGACGATGTCAATCCTGCACAGCAGTCAGGGGAGATCATATCCCCTACTAAAAGCTGCATATTTGTTGCTAGTGAGCTGTCATATGGATGTTTCAGCCGTCTCTGTCATTCTGCTCCATGATCATTTATCAATAAAGTTCCTTTTTAATCATTTGGATTTTTTTGGACATTTTTTTTTAACTTTTTCCATATTCTTACATCTGGAGGATGTTCTGGTAAGATTTTTTATCAATTTGGAACACTGCTGAGCGACGCTGCACTAGAAAAAACCGTTTCGTCCTTAATTTTTTCACACCAGTGTAGATTAGAGAATTTGAATGCAAAATATGTGTAATAATTAAATAACCAAGCGAAACTTTCTATGTTTGTTTCCATTCTGTGGTTCTTGAAACCTTTTGATCCATGAAATATTGAAACAGGTTCACATCAGTTCTGAAATTGTTCATTTAGATCTTTTGATAACAATAAAGATTACTTTTTAATAGATTAGTAGAAAAAATTCACAATCATTAATATTAAAATTTTAAAAAATTAAGATTTTATCTAAAAAGGAATGTTTTATATACTAATGATGATTTTAGACTTTTGAGAGAGTTACTAAGTAAGTCTTAATAACTCAAAAGTCTAAAATCATCATTAAGATAAGGAAATTGAATATGAAAATATGAAAACTTTCCTTTTCAGATGAAATTTAATTTTTTTAAAAATTTTAAGATTAATGAGAGTGAATTTTTCGTACTAATGTATTAAAGTATATAAGTTTTATATTGTTATCATTTAAAATTAACAAATGTTTCAAGTTCTTTACCTTCCTCATGTTCATTTACGAATAATTAACTAATTCGAACATCGAGTGAGTATTTTAAGATAAATTCACAAGCAAATTGATTCATTTCTTATAAATTAAATTTTTAAATTAAAACTACTTCAAAATGTACGAAATTCTGTTCAAGATTAACCAAAATTTCACAACACTAATAAGTTTATTAGTAGCGTAATATTTTCACTCTATTTTTCACGTCCTGAAAAAAATCTTTTTTAAAAAATTGTTTTTAAAACAGAAAAAAGTTAAAAAACGTTTTATTGAAAATATTCAACATAAAATAAAAGAAATAATAAAAATAATTTGAAATAATGTTCAATGATATTCTCACGTATAAATCCTTTACATGATTTACAAAGTAAAAAAAATTATCCAAGTCTCGTTCTAAATTAGAATCTAGAAATATTTAAGTTTTTTTAATCATAATTATCATTTTGCTTTTCTGTCTTTTAATCTTGGGATGTAGTTTCCAATTTTCTTAACCTTGATATTAATGACGATTATTTTGCACAATTAGTGCATTATAAAAGCTTTATCGGAAATCAGTACTAAACATTCAAATTTTAAGCAAATAAATGTCACGGCACTTCTAAATATACATACCGTAATTATTACGGAAAGAAATTACGGTTTACTTAGAGCCATTTATTTATTTTGTGATAAAAATGTATTCACAATAATATTGCGCTTCTTTTATTTATTGTAAATATATTTTATATTAATCAAATGTAAAATTTTGTTTTCTAACTTGAACAACTTAAAAATACGGAAATGAATTTCTTCCAATTCAGGAATATTCTTTCCAAAACACTTGCATGGGAAACTAATTTAAAATGCGTCGACAACTTTCTTGGCACAAACGTATGCCCTACAGATAATGATAATAAGAATTGCTTAACACGAGAGTTGTTTCCTTAAGATGTATAAACACAGTTTGAATATCTCTTTGAATTGCTTATGAATGCAGAATATGTTTAAAAATCTGAATTGAAAATCTTATTGCGAAAACTATTGTTATTCATTCGCGTACAACTTTTCCATCTTTTGTAATTACAACTTTAAAAGGAATTTTATTTCCAAGTTCTCTCTTGTTTAATGTATCCCTTTCTTCATTTATATTCATTACTTTCTCACCTGGTGAGCTACACTTCTATTTATGAATCATTCTGCATAAGAAATTTTATATTCTAGTTATTAATAATATCAATTTTATTTTACTCAATTTTATATGATTCTATAAATATACTATAAATTTCATAATAATAATAAAATTAAATAAAAATAATAAAAAATAATATTATAAAAATATTTATATTATACATAAATAATATAAAATTTCATAAGAAATTTAACATTATTTTCATATTTCTCTATTTAGATTATTAATTACTATGGGTATAAAAACGGTAGAATCACGTTCATTTTTATGCTTTGGCAACTCATTTTGATTTTGTAACTATACCAGATAAATATTAATATAGATCTTGATAATGTACTATACGTTTTAGAAAATTGTAACTAGCTTAGATATTTATATAAAAAATTAGAAACCATTTGAATGTGGCTTATGGCAAATAAATTCTCGAGAAAGATGTAGAATTATGCAGTTAATGATATTCTGGATTTTGTGTAATTCATTAAATGAAGCCGAGAATAATTAAATGTTCGTGCATTCTATAGATAGCTCTTTTGTATTCTGTAAAGCTAGTTAATGAATAGTATAGGAATAAATTTTCCCACATGAGAGTTTTTCTTTATATTTAATATTGTAAAAAGAAAATTTTCAATTTTCAATGAAGTTAATGAAATATTAAGGTGATGCTTTTAAAATAGATTTAAAGAATTTATATTATTAGGAAACAAATATACTTATCTTTTTCCTGAAACTTTTTCCGTAAAAAGATAAGAATAGTTATTTCCTAATTTAAATAAGTAATTCTAGTCCTTCCTAATTTAAGTAGTTACTTCCTAATTTCGTAGTGGGTATCACAAGATATCTATTTTTGAAATTTATTCAAAACAATTATACTGTGCGTATATAGGGTGACAACTTTATCCTGTAGACAAAAAATATTGTATTTAACTAAAAACATGGAATTTATTGCCAAATAACTAATTTTACTTTAGTCATTTGCTACTTAGATACAACATATTTAAGTATTTTCGAAATGGCCCCCTTGGGCATCGATACAGAGCCTTAAACGTCACGTAAAATTTTCTGCAATGGGCCGCAGTTCATCAGGCGTTAGTTTAGCCCATTCCTTCTTAAGAATACCCTTTAGGCATTCCCAAACTTCGATGTGGCTTAGAGCATACTCTTGATGGCAGAACAGACCAAACACTATAGTCCATTGGGCTTAAGGCAGGTGAATAGGGGGACCATATTCCCACAATCTGAATTTGCTTTAATCAAGCCTCAAATAAAGCAATTATTTGCCGTCGTGGGTTTGGCATATTATTTCAAACAAGGAAATAAAATTTACCTATTTGTTTTACCAACATTAAGATCTCTTAAGAAAAGGAAATTTTCATAAAAAGGGGTGGACATGAATTAAATCAATCAAAAGCTGTACAAATTTGTCAACAGTATAAAATTACGTCACCCTATATAACATATAATCGATAAAAAGATTTTCTTCATAATGAATGGTTTGTTTTATTTGGTTATTTTTCTAGGGTGTTTGTTCTTATATCCCTTCAAAAATTCTTAATGAATTGAATTAATATAACACCAAAAACATGTTCGACGTTTCTATTCCTTTGAGTTATTAATGGATGCCTTCATTAATAGAAAGTTTTTGACTGGATATAAATGTTTATTTGAGTAGGAATACTTGTTCTTTGCTTTTTATTGTGATTCAATAACTAAATAATTAATTTGATTATAATTGTTTTAATAGAAGTAAAAAGTTTGAGTTAACAATTTTCTTATCCCGAATTAAAATTCCACAGCTTTAATGGTCTATAAATAAAACAGTGGAGAAAAGTTATAACTTAGGTAATCGAATTGGAAGCTATATATATTTATTTCTTTGTCTCTTCGCGTGTAACTGAAATATACATACCTTCAATCATTGCTTCGTCATTATATACTTTAATCCCAGTAACTTATTGCTAATGCTAATTGTGTAGTTAAGAGTAATTTCATGATTTTTTTATGTTTAATATTTTAAGAAAATGTGATATTTAAATTACTTTAATTTCAAATTATTAACTGTCATATTATTTATTACCTGTACATAAATGAATTAAGGAATGAGTTGACAAAATATACACAAATGTATCTGGATTTAAAAAGGTAAATGTTTTTCATTTTTTGTATTTATAAATTGAAAGAAAATTTTTCTAAATTTTCTAAGAATCCTCAGCTAACAATAATTTAAATAAAAAAATGTGTTAAAAGTTTAAAATTTCAAATATTAGCTAGATTTCTCTTATGAAACAAGAATAATATACACGTTTATTAAGAAAACATTTGTTTGAGAAGTCACATAATAGAACAAATATATATATATATATATATATATATATATATATATATATATATATATATATATATATATATATATATATATATATATATATATATGTGTATATATATATATATATATATATATACATACATTACTTACAACAATTTTAAGAAAGTGATATCCTTAAATCCTGTATTAAAAGAATTGTACTAGTAAACACTACTTTTAGCAAAAATCTAAACACATCATACTAAAGTAAGTTATTGAATTTCTTGAGATATAGGGTAAAGTTTTTCTCACTTTACTCAAGCTTAATAAATATCCGTTTATTACAACAATATTTTTTAGAACTTTAAAGTCGAGTCATTTATTGTTTGCCCTAAGGATATTTACTTCAAAAAATTTAGAGAAAAGAGAAACTTGGCAATGTGTGTGGGTGGTTTATTTCCCCGGTTGTTGCAAGAAAACTAATACTTCTTTTGTGGTCGAAATAGAATTTTTCTTTTGTAATATCTAAACTTTAACTTCGCCGTAGTATCAAATCTATTTAAATATGCTTCCTTAAAAACATTTGCAGCTTCGTTTTTATCAAATTATTTCTGATTTTGAACTTAAGTGTTTATGGCTGTATTTTGTATTTATGTAAGACATGGATAAGCATTTATATGATGTATCTAATAAATATTTGTACATATGCTTGTACTCATAATGTGTGTCCTTTTATTTAATTTTAACCGTTATTTGTTCTGCTCATGTTAGCTATTTGTTGTTGTTGTCGCCTAGCTGGCAATATGGGGTGCGCTGCTCCACTTTTCCAACTGAACCATATTTTGGTGTGGAGTCAGACTTCCTCAGTACACACATTCCATAGGGACCCGTTAATAGGGTAGGCAACCATTCACACCTCATACATACAAGGAAAGGACAAAGACAGGATAGATAGAGAAAGAATGTACATCCATGCCCGAACCGGGATTCGAACCCAGGACCTCCTTATCCGTAGTCAGGCACGCTGACCACTAGACAATTTGGTCGGCTGTTAGTTAGGCTTAGATGTTTCTGAAGTGTGAATTTAAACTGTTGAAGAATTAAAAAAATTCTGTGAATTTAAATTTGTGGTAAGATAATGCTTTTTGAAGTGGAAAGTATCTGGTTCGATCCTAGCCTGTGTTGGAAAGTGTGATATCGATATTACGTTTTTGCTTTTTTTTTAAGTTCACCTAATGGAATGGGTACTAGGGTGTTTTCCGGCTTCATGATATTTGACCACGCGCCATTACATAAAAAATTTCCTTCTGAAAGTAAGATGGGAATTTTGAAAGATGCCTTAAATAGCTTATGCTATCCATAGTTCTTAAGCTATTTATTACACGTACCTTCTTACTTCCAGAAGAAATTGCGTATCTTAGGAAAATTATTTCTGGAAATAAGATGGGGATTTTGAAAGATGCCTTAAATAGCTTATGCTATCCATAGTTCTTAAGCTATTTATTACACGTACCTTCTTACTTCGAGAAGAAATTGCGTATCTTACGAAAATTCCTTCTGGAAGTGAGATGGGGATTTTGAAATATGCCTTAAGTAGCCTATGCTATCCATAGTTCTTAAGCTATTTATTACACGTACCTTCTTAGTTCCTGAAGAAATTTCGCATAGAAAATGCGTATCTTAGGCAAATTCCTTCTGGAAGTAAGATGGGGATTTTGAAAGATGCCTTAAGTAGCCTATGCTATTCATGGTTCTTAAGCTATTTATTACACGTACCTTCTTACTTCGAGAAGAAATTTCGCATCTTACGAAAATTCCTTCTGGAAGTAAGATGGGGATTTTGAAAGATGCCTTAAGTAGCTTATGCTATCCATAGTTCTTAAGCTATTTATTACACGTACCTTCTTAGTTCCAGAAGAAATTACGTATCGTACGAAAATTCCTTCTGGAAGTAAGATAAGGATTTTAAAAGATGTCTTTAAATAGCTTAAGCTATCACTTTGCAAAGCTGTGCTTAGCTTAGATTATCCACAGCACCTAAGCTTTTTAAAGAATGGCACAATATAGCTTGTACCATTAAGCTATATACAGAATTTAAAATTTGACGAAGTTTAAAAAATTAAAATTGAAGTTTTTAAATATACACATATTGCAGAATTTATTAGACTATAAAAGTTCCATTTATGTGTAAAAGTAAATAATGAATCGTGCAAAAATATACTGTTTCATATCCCAAATATTTTCATTTATTAACATAAAATGATTATCCCAATAAAAATGAACAGGAACTGATTTCGTTGATTGTATTTTGATTCTATTAATTTGAGTTTAAGAGACATATTTAAATTATGATTATTGAATGTTTCAGCTTTTAAAGTACTATGTAATTATGAAAGTTAGTTTCCAAAATTATAATGAGAAACATTTGAAATGTGTTGGGAGCAATGAATGAAAATGAGCAGAAATGAAAATGTATTTGGGCTCCTTTTGGAATAAAAAAAAAATTCAACATTCCGAGTAATTGATTTTGAAGCAAAATTTTTGTAAAACAAGAAAGAAATCAAGAATACATTTTTTTAAACATGGAAGAAATGATAAAACACTTAAAGTGGAACACTGCTTTGTTTTTAATATGCCAAAAATCAACAATTCATATTTATTTTAATTCAAAAATATTCCATTCATAATTCAAATTATTCAAAATCGCATTGCGTAACATTTCTGCTTTAATTAGTTGTTACTTAATAAACCTGATACGTAAAAGTAATATAGAGCATTAAATATGATTATGAATAGTGGTAGTTAAATCCTAATCAATAGTTAGGACACCAATGTTAATTTTTAACTTAGATTGAGATAATCCATCTATGTTAACTAATATTAATTTAAAATTAATAGATTATCCCCTTTATATTTAGCTATTTTTTAATAGTTTTAACGAAGTTAAAAATAATATTGTATTGAACAAAATTCAGATTAGAATTCTCAAAATAAAAAAATCAACATAAATTCCATTAAATAATCATTTTATAATTATTTTTTAAAATCGTAGTTAATTAATTAAAAAAGTTTAAATCATTCCATAGTTGGTGTAAGAGATAAATTTTTAAGACATTAAAATATTTATTTCTACTTTCTAAAATATTTTTTTCACTCATCTTCCCATGTATAATAAAGCAGAGTTTGTCATTTTTATAACTATAAAAACATAGTTATTTGTGCTTAAAGTTTAATAATTGATCAGTAATGTCATCAAAAAGGTAATCAGAATTTTAAAAAAATATTTATTAGATCTCTATAGTATTATCTACGAAATAAAAATATTTCTTGAATTTGTTTTTTATAAAACGTTTTTACTGTAATCAGTACTTTTATTTAAAAACGTTACAAATTATTTGATCTATTTCCAAATATTTTTAATTCATAGAATTAATATAAATTTTGATCGTAAAGAAATTTAAATAAAAACCTTAATCCATAGAAAACGAATCATAAAGTTTTTGTATTATTATTTTTATCACATAAATTCTTGAAATATTTTAATAGCAAATTTGTTTTAATGCTTCATTAAAGAACAAAATAAATAATAAATAATTGGGGATTTCAAAATATATTGCCATTTATTAAAAATTAAATAAAAAAGCTTTTAAAGATGTTTTACTATCCTTTTTCACTTGCCAACCAAATTTATTCCATTTTAGTTTTAACTGTATTAACTTCTGTAATGTTAAACAAATTTATATTTTAATTTAACCGAGTGAAAATTTTCTTCTTAAGCAAAAATTCTGAAGAAACTTGAAATACTCCCTTTTACATTTTTAATGAAATCAATTAGAGCCCCTTCGGTATTTTATATTTATTTGATTTGTTAATAAAATTTGTTTAATTTCATTACAAATCCGAGTAAAAGAAATTGAGTTCATAATGTATGTATTTGTTTTATTATGGGTTTGTTGATTTGATTTCAAGAACTTTTAAATTATTGGCAGGGTAAAAAAGATATCTTTGAGTGAGTTTGTGAATGATAATAGATGGCGCCACAGTATAATGATTTTAAACTTTTCTCTCTAACTTGTTTCTCTCTCCTTTGAAAGATGTAAACCGAATTGTGAAATTTCTCTCTATCAATAATAAATTTGAAAGTAAAATGTATAAAAATTAATGATTTTTTTACAATGTATCATTGCTTATTGGGAGAATCAGCTTCCTATATGTTTTACAGTTTTCTATATTTTTCATCTCGTAAAATTGAGTTATTTTTGTTGTGTTCTTTAACAAAATTTTAATTTTAAATATTTGACGGATTAAACCTGTGTCTTATTTACATGAAGTAACCCACTAATTTTAAGTATATCCAGTTTGACTCATCACTATTTATGTACACAAAGCTTAAATTTATGGAGCTCAAAAATACCCAAGAATAATTAAATGCTTCTTTAAATAATAAAAATGTATAAAAAAGGGAAACGGATGTACATTGCTAAGAAAGACAAGAGACATGACAACAAAATTAACTGTACAGATAACATCTTGCATAATGATCAAATGATTGAATTTACATAGTTTTATAAAGTGTGAATGACCATTTTGAAGAGTGGGAAAGTAAAATAAAGCTAGTGAGACATGGAATTAAAAAAAAAAATTGTAATCAATCAGACATTTTCCAAATAAGTTATCCAATCCTAATATATTGTGTCGGCAACTAAGTAATTGCGGATTTCAACCATTAATGGCTTCAGTTGAATTTTTAGGTTTGCAGACGTAGTACAAATGTAAAACGCATTTTATTATTTGATAGCTGGCAATTCAGCTGTCAATCAGTAAAAAATTTTTCGATCGGTTGTGTAGTTTTCGTTTGACGTTCATTGAAAAATGGAAAATCAAAAGGAGCATTTTTGTCATATTTTGCTTTTTTATTCGTGCAAAGGGAAAAATGCATCGCAAGCTCATAAAAAGTTATGTGCTGTTTATGGTGACGAAGCCTTAAAAGAATGGCAGTGTCAAAATTGGTTTGCCAAATTTTGTTCTGGTGATTTTTCACTCAAAGATGAAAAACGCTCTGGTCGTCCAGTTGAAGTTGATGACGACCTAATCAAAGCAATAATCCAATGCGGATCGTCACAGTACAATACGTGATATTGCAGAGAAGCTTCATGTATCACATACATGCATTGAAAATCACTTCAAACACTTTGGCTATGCTCAAAAACTCGATACATGGGTTCCTCACGAGCTGAAAGAAACGCATTTAACGCAGACGCATTAACAGCTGCGATTTGCTAAAGAAACGTAATGAAAATGCTCCATTTTTAAAACGACTGATAACTGGCGATGAAAAATGGGTTGCTTACAACAATATCTAGCGGAAAAAATCGTGGAGTAGGCCAGGTGAACCAACTCAAACAAATCAAAAGCTGGTATTCATCAAAAGAAGGTTTTGTTATCAGTTTGGTGGGATTACAGAGGAATTGTCTACTTTGAACTCTTACCACCCAACCGAACGATCAATTCTGATGTATACATTGAACAGCTAACGAAATTAAACAATGCAGTGTAAGAAAAGCGGCCCGAATTGACAAATCGAAAAGGTGTTGTATTCCATTATGGCAATCCAAAGACACACACATCTTTGGTCACTTGGCAAAAGTTATTGGAGCTTATTTGGAATGTTTTCCACACCCACCTTATAGTCCTGATCTTGCACCATCTGATTACTTTTTGTTTCGATCTTTACAAAACTCCTTGAATGGTAAAAATTTCAATCATAATGATCATGTCAAATCGTACCTGTTTCAGTTTTTTGCTAATAAAACCAGAAGTTTTATGAACGTGGGATTATGATGCTGCCTGAAAGATGGCAAAAGGTCATTGATCAAAATGGGCAGTACATTACAGAATAAAATTATTTAGTTCTATGAAAAAATTGTCTTTAATTTTCTAAAAGAAATCCGCAATTACTTAGTTGCCAACCCAATAGTAATGACGCTTACGACTTCTATGTAGCACAGGACAGATACAGGGTGCGGCATAACCGACAAAGCAGTTTCTATCGATTACCGCTGAGGCCATGCTAGGGGTAGACAGTTGCATATGATCTACCTTTATTTAGCCGGTGACTCCATTTCAGTGTCTAACATGGTCTGTACCGATGCACATCGTGGTTTTACCATTCGCGCTTATTATGAAAACAGCAAATCTGTAATCGCTACGCAATAAGCTTTTCGGCGACAGTTCAACATTCCACACAACAGTGCCGTTCCTAATGCTAACACAATTCGATCCTGGGTTCGGCATTTTAAGGAAACTGGTAGCACACTAAGAATAGATACACATGGCCGACGAACATCCATCAGAACGCCAGAAAATGAGCAGCGGGTGAGAACAGCAGTTCAACAATCACCGCAATGTTCTACTCGACGACACGCTGTTGCATTGGAAGTTTCAGATCACAGTTTGAGAAAGATTCTGTAATGTAATTTGAAGTTCCATCCTTTCAAAATAATGATTTCTTAAGAATTACGCGCAACAGACTAATCCAACCGTCAAAATCCATGTGAGCAAATGCTTGGCACTGGTCCCTCCAAATGCAGCTTTCTTCAGTAGCGACGAGACACATTTTCATCTTGGTGGGTGCGTTAGTAAGCAAAACATTCGCTACTGGGCTGAAAATAACCCTCAAATAATTCATGAAAGACCTCAACATTCTTCTAAAATGACAGTGTGACGTGCCCTATCACAATTTGGCTTGGAAGGCCCTTACATTTTTGAGGAAGAAGGAGTGACTGTGACAATGAATTCCGTAAGTTATGTTGCAAAGCTGCAAAATATTTTTGCAACCCAGAATGGAGGAGATTGTTGAAGAACATGGACTGCAGATTGGAGCTACTGCTCACACAGCTCGAATTTCACTTGATGTTTCAAAAGAAATATTTCCTTGATTCCTTGTCTCTTTGAGAGGTGAGTGATGTCGGATGGCCTGCGCAGTCACCAGATTTGAGCATGTGTGACTACTTTCTTTGGGGATATCTGAAGGAAAAGTTGTGCAAAAACCACCTCACACTCTAACAGAGTTAAAAGAGCGGATTATTGACGAAGTGAATACCATACCCCTCGATATGTGTGCAAGAGCTACTCCAAGCTTCAGGGATCGTCTACAACAAAGTATTGATGCTAACGGCCACCATCTGGAGGACATTATTTTCAAAACTAAAAGTATGTAAAATGGTATCTTGTACTATAATTTAGAAAATGAAAACATTTTTTCTCTATACATCCAGGTTGTTTTTATTGCTTCTTAAAACTGTTTTATCGGTTGTGTCGCAACCTGTATAAAACTTTTTGCCCTTTTTTTTTACAAATCAGTTTTTTATGGACTTATTTGTATATACTTCAAAGAAGACATAACAGCATTCTTACAACTAAAACTTTTCTTTTATCCCCGTAATTTAACATAAACTTCAACTGGCACTTATTTGTGGGATATTTTTTAAAGTCTGATTTTTTTACTACAGCAAATTTTCTCAATTGTATTTTTAAGCATAGTTGTTTGTTGTTGTTTTTTCCTATGACATTTGGACAAGCTAAGCTCTCTTTTGCCTTTAGTAGTGCGAATTAAGTCAATAGAGAGCGTCTTTCGTTTGGATCAGAGCACCACGAAAATGAAAGTACGACTTTGCTCTATTTAAGGTGCCCCGTCATTTTGAACCATGGTCTGGTGACGAGGCTTCACCTGAGCTGGCACCCTCCTTTCCACAACCACGCCACACCATCGGAAGGACTTTGGAAGTCACATATTGACGTGTACACGTCCCCAACCCACGGAGTTCCAGCAACCCAGTGAAGGAGAGTACACCGTGGTCACCCTCCCAACCACTGCCCGCGGCAAATGATGCTTCACTTTGCTGAGCTTACGAGAAGCGGCGTGAAGCTACTGAGCCACTGGAGCTCATAGTTGTTTGTTTTACAAGGAAATCGAAATTCTAATTTCCAAATAAAATCTTACATTATTTTGAGACAAAACCATTGAAAGTTAAAAATTATGCCTTCTTCAGTTCTTCCAAATCAGCTACTTACCAAGGAAGATATCTAACTAATTTTTGCTCCTTCACCAAATCAAGGATTCTCGTTTAAATTTTTCTCCTTTTATCACACACACATTTCACGTATCCATACTATTTGATGACGCAAACGCGTCCATTAATTTTTTTAATTATAATAAACATTGAAGAAGTATTTATTCCTGTAAAAATTTATAGCTTTATTTGAATAAAAAAAAGTAAATGTAAAAAAGTAAAAGTAAATGTAAAAAAAGTAAATTTGAATAAAAAAAGTAAATAATAAAACTCACTTAAAAAAGTGAAAACTAATTCTTGGTAATTTTAAAAATATTCGTTTATAAATCAGTTCATTTTGTTTATGTGAGTGCTAAATCTATTATTTTGCACATCCAAAAGTTATTTCCAAAAGTCAAATATATAGCTGAATACATATATCTTGTCTGAAAATCTAATTTGATAATATTTAATCTAATCTGAAAAATTATTTATAATGTATATTAATTTCTAACTATTTTTTTCTCACAAAATAATTATGGTTGAAGAAAATACTTATTTTGAATCTATACACAATTATTCGAAAAAAATCTATAACAGAAATTTTAGTCAAATTCAACAAAATATAAGGGTAGAAAAAAATTACTTTAAAATTCCAATTAAGAACTAAATTTTCCATATGTAATGTGACACCATTTTTCCTTTATCTGATTTTTTTATCTCATTAAAATTTTTTTCGGAGTTTTTTATTTCTAAATGAAGTTAGAAAATTTGCATGTGGCATCTTTTCACTTTTTACTCGCAATCATATTTCTATTTTTTTGTTAGTAAAATCTATGTAATGTATTTCCTTCCAATTTATTCCTGTAAAAGAGATTTCTTCACATATTTCTATTCATCTCTTGAATTATTCAATGAATTCATGGCATATTTATCACTTTAATATCGATTTAATACACCAGTTTCGTGTGCTTACTTTGCACTATCATTTTCAATGTCGTGAAAAACTCCTTCAAATATATTTATTCTACTGATGCAATATACTGCATTTCGCAATGTATTTTACAACATTTAGTAAAAATTTTTATAAATACTACATGACGAAATTTAACATCAAATGAAAGTGAAAAAAATTTATTTATTATAAATTTTTTCAATTTATAAAAAACAAATTAAAAATACATATAGAATTTTTTGCGGAATTTAATTCTCTTTTCTGTCTGTGAATAGTATTTCCTAATTGTGATTATTTTTATTTGCGTTAATTTAAAAAAAATGAGCTATATTCGCTTAGTAATAACATATATACAGCCAATTCTATATATTTATAGTTAAATTATGGACAGTCTAAAATTTATAGTTAACATTAAAATGCTGAAATTCAAAATTTCTCATAAGAAACTAAGCAGATTCAATAGCAATTATAATTGCAATTATATAAAGTACTTAAACTCATTTACGCATTAGAAATGTCTGTTTCATTGTTAATGATTTTATTTACAATTAAATAATTCATGAGAAATTTTCTAAAGTGATTGTGAAGCTTGACAAATTCTTATAATTTATGCCTGGAATGGGGTTATTAGGCCGATCTGCTCGCTTCCGGTATAATAATTCAGAAATCCTTAATGAATAAAAAATTCCTTGATTTTCAGTATCAAGAGAGTGACAAAAGCCCCTGGTAGATAAAGAAGTCCGCTAAGAATTATGTCTTTTTCATTTGCTTCAGAAATATGTATATATAATATATATATATATATATATATATATATATATATATATATAATATATGCCGACTAATGGTTGAGTGGTTAGCCTTCCTGACTCCTGAGCTGTGGGTCCCGGGTTCGAATTCCGGTTCGGGCATGGATGTTTCTTTACTTCTAGAGAATAAAAGTAAAATGATCAAAACCTAAATGTAATAAAGGAAACACACACACACAAAAAGAGATATTATATAATATAATTCTAAATAGTATAAGAAAATTTTCAAAATGCCTAAATATAATAAATCTATAACTCGACAGTATTATATGTAAAATAAAATGTAGAAATGTAAATCTGAACTGTAATTCTAATTTATGGGTATGATAGCCATATTGTATTTATTCTATTGTGTACGTGTGTTCTCTAAGTCAGTGGTATACTCTAAATATTAAAAAATAATGATCTCTCTATATTAACTACATAGAGGCACCAGTAATCAAATTTAAATATACGTCACTACTAAATTCATACTTTTTAACGAAGGATTATTTTTTTATATCAATTTACACTTATATTTTTCTAAAATATTTTATTCAACTAGATCAGTGTCTTCAAGTAAATATTCTCTTGCATTAAAATTTTTGATATACAGATGGATTATGAAATAAAATATAAATTAAGAAAAAAATAGAAAGCTGAGATATTTAAGATTTTTAATACCGCTTAAACAAATATTCAAAGAATACTTTTGGTACATCTACTGAGATGTTAAATTTTTTGGTTATTGTCACCAAATAACATATATATACAAAAGAACAAGGCTAATCTTTCTAAAATAATGTGATGTTTATTCTTATTTTGTAAATGATGTAAATAGTATGTTAATTCTTGTATTGTTAATACAATTAAATGCATTTAAAATTCAGTAATAACTGCGTGATAAGTCCCGACAACTAAAACAGTGCCTCAGATTTGTATATATATATATATATAAAATAAATACAACAATCAAAGATTAAAATTTAGAAAACCTAATCTGAAGCTCATTGTAAGTTCATTCAGTAAATTTAAAGGAATTAAAAATAAGCTATAGTAGGTGATGCTGTTTTTATAATGAATTTAAAAATGATTTCTATTTGTAAAAAAAATGTGAGCTTTGCACTGCCGACCAAGCAACAATAAGTAAACAAATTATCAAAATTATTTTATTAGTTAAGAACTTCTGTCAGAAATCGGTTATATTAAAGGAAATTTTAAGAATATTCTATAAAACTTTATTGATTTATGAAACACGATGTATAACATACAAAAATATGATAACACGCAAAATATGTATAAATATGGTTACTTTTTCAGACAAATATTTTCCTGTCAATCTGTATCTACAATTTTATAGTTCGAACAAAAATGAAAATATTTATAAGACAAATATTGTATTTACAATAGGAAAAATTTTCCAGATAAAAATTAAATAGTCATTTAAATCCATATAATTGATTTTTAGGTCCAAAATGAAATTATATGTAAATTTGATATTTTTATAGAAAATGTCTTACTTTGTAGACTAATGGTAATTCCTGCCTTTGAATAGTCGAGTTATTAAAAAAAATTAATAACATCATTAAATTTATAAATATTACTTTATCTGACACACCTGTTTCTTTATTTTTTTATTCTGTATTTATTTACAGGAATAAAAAACAATGCAGTTTTGAATTATTTCATTGAGAAGAAGCATTTAGAAAGCTAAACGATATTTAAGAAAATAAAGTTTCAATTTTGGAGATTTAAAATTACATTTATTCAATATTTTTTTATTACATGAACAACATAAAACTTTCGAATTTGCAGTAGTTTGCTTTTATTTACGAAAAATAACGTTTTTTTCTTTTATTCTTATAATAATAAAATTAATAAGATAAAAAATTAAATTGCATTTATGAGTATTGAAATAACAACTTTCTCACTTTAAATATTTTCCTGCAAAAAATTTTAATATATTTCGTCTAAAAGACATATCTTTTATGTTTTATAAAGTAGAGATAGGCATTTATTTCTATTCACATGAATTTATATGTAACTAGAAAAATATTTTTCTAACATCTTGGCTACACAAAAAGTAGGAGTATTCTAGTTCTTTTTTCCTAACTGATTTTGTATTTTTTTTCATCACCAATCATGGTAGCTTTTTCTGGGAAACATTTTCGTCGTATTTCTTTGTTCAAACATTTTTTCTTTTATTGTAACTTCTTTCTCACTGCGAAATAACTCATTTGCTGAAAACGCCTACAAAAACCACTCTCTTCACTTGAAAAAAACCAAACGATAACGGAAGTCGACAGTATTTGATAAAAAAAGAAGAAAAAAAAATTCATGTTCAAGTAGAGGTAGCAAGTTTGGTAAAATATAACAATTGATTCAAAAATTAATTTTTTTTATTAATTTCAGAGTTTATTTTTATTTTCATTCAGAGAGTTTTTTTTTACATTCGTTTTCATAGAAAAGAATACAGGAAACTATATACAACAAATATTTATTTTTAGATAAATCTCTAACACAATACCGTTTTTAATTTCTGATGATAGTTTATTCTGTTCTTGTTCTTCTGCTGCATTAATATTTACTACGACAATTATGCTACAAAATTCGTAGTTTTAAAAAAAAATTTCCAAAAATTTTTGTTTCATCGAAATTTTTTTTAAATTAATTTTTATTCAAATGAAATTTCCCCCTTTAAGTTTACTCAGCTATATCAGAATTTGAGATTTTCTATTTTAAAAATATTAACAATAATTTATTAACTGTTCTCATAAATTTATTTCTTTCGATATGCTAAAAAATAACTGTTTATTGTTGAATAAATTTTTGTTACACTAATTATTTCGATTAAAATTTTTTAGCTTGAACTAATCAGAGAATAAATTAGAAATTTTATAACTAGCAATTAATTAATCAAATTATATTTCGAAATTATAGTTTTAATGTAATTAATTAAATTAAAAAAAGAATAATTTCCTTGTATATTTTGTCTCTAATTTTGAAGTTACAAATAAATATCGGCTTATCTGACTAAATATTTTTCTCATAAAATCATGCTTTTTCGCGATTAAAAGATACCTGGTTCTATTCAATTCCTTGTTCAACAACTTTTTCTAATGACATATTTTTTTTAATGCGTTGATGTGTAGGGGTTTGACAGGTACCCATGAAAAATTATTTTGAAAATCTTTGAAATTTTCCTTTTAAAGCTTTATATGAAGAATATATCTAAGAAATTTTTGCTGAAATTTATGATTTTAAATTTTATTAAAAGAAACATTATAGTTTGCTTAGAAAACATTTGATTTTATTTATTTAGTATAACCGCGTCAATGTATAATAATTTCTGTCCGTAAAAATTAACAAAAATGGTTTAAGCTATCAATTTTTCGTAAATTAATTGTAATAAACGTTGAATTAAAATTAATTTCCAATTTAATTTTCTTTTAATTACAATGAATTTTATATTACACAACATTAAAATAGAGGAAATTTATAATTTTATTGTTTCAAAATATTTTATTGCTTTAAATATATAATTTTATTATTTCATTTTAACTACTTTTTAAGAATCGTAGTTAAAGATATAAGCTTACGTTGAAAAGTTGATTTTCGAATACATGTGTCCATTTTTTTATTTGTCAATCTTGTACTCAGAATTTTTCAGTTTCTAAAACAGTTTTTCGTTTTAAAGTATGTCAAATAGAAGTCAAATTACAAAAATTTTAAAATTACATTTCTTAAAGAACAAAACAAAAAGTTGTATTTTGAAACCAGAAGTGGTAAAAAAAGATTGATATTTTACTTTTTTTATTGCTTTTTTAACTTGTATGTTTTACTATAACGTTCTGATTTATTTAGCATAAAAATTCGGAAAGAATTGGCAACATCGTTTTGCAATTGAAACAAAACTAACTATTACTTTAAAGGCGATATTCTCAAAATTGTTTTTCATAATATTCCGAAAAAAAAAAAAAAACCGTTAGCATATCTCCAGTAATAATGAAGATGCACGTACGAATATTTGTCTACAGGTTTTAAATGATATTAACTGTGTCATGAAATAAAATTGTGAATATTTGTGAAGAATTTTTTCCTCTATAGCTATTTTTAAAGGTAATGTTTAGTAAAATTTTGTAAAAATATCCATATTGTTGTATATTTTAAATCATATTTTTCTTATCGCTGCATATTTTTCTTAGATTGTGCTACATTTCAAAGAACATTATCTTATAAACTTGTGCACATATTAAATTAATACTAACGCATTACAATTTTCTTTGAAGCGTTTGAAGTTTTGTTAAAATTTCACTAAATATTTCCGGAAAACAACCAATTTCGCAAAAAAATATGCTACATATTATTGAAAATGTTACTAATTTTATGTTTTTACATCATAGTTTATCTAAAAACAAAATAAAAGAAAATTAATTAATTTTAAGAAAAAGTTGGCTCGAACGTAAGCGGATATATTAACGATAAAAATTTGACGCCATTTCATTTTAAATTGTGCTTATAATTTTACTTATGTAAAACAAGAACTCAGACATCTGTTTTTCCAAATAGATAAAAATCATGGGTAATATCTGCTCGTCAGTGATGTTGAAACATTACTTGTAAAAAGAGACAGTTCTTCCTGACTTTTTCTTATCGCAATATACACGGTAGTGATCATTAAGTGTTTGACTGTATTCCCGTCCTTCATGTCCCGGTAAGAATAGAATTTGATTTTATAGATGATCAAAAAGTCTGTCATTGTTGTTGTTACTTAAGCCATTTGGACAAGCCAAGCTCGCTATGACGTTGGCTATGTGAATTTAAGTAAGTAAGATGCGTCTTTCGTTTAACCAGAGCACCACGAAGGTGAAAATACTATTTAAGTCTAAAGTCCGCCGATAGATGGCACCACCAGAGGATCCACATCCTTATTTTTTAAAATTGATCTCGAGGGGGAAGAAATTTTCCTCCAGACCATTACACCCATGGTATTGTTTAACGTCCGACCACAGGACTTTCGATTCACGTATATCGCATGTACTCGGTGATTCTTCGGCGGCATTGGGAATCGAACCCTGCCTTCCGAAAAGAAGCCCAATGCCCTAACCACTAAGCTACCACTGACCGTTCAAAAAGTCTAAAAATTATTAACTGAGAAGAATTGCTTTGAATAATTATTTTGTCATACATTTCTGAATTTCATGAAAAATGAAAACAATTTAAGAGTGATGGTTTGTAAAGAAATATTATTGTCTTTGTATCATCTTGTCATCGTATCAAGTTGTGATTGTTAAGGAGTATTTGTAGTTAAATTGGGAACAGTGGAAGCAATAAGAGACTATCAGAGAAATACTGATTTTATGTAAAGAAAAATGGCTGAGGCTGTTAGGTCATTTTTTAAGATATTCACACTGCAGCTCCCAATCAGATCAATATTGTTGAGTATGCCTTCTGATTACTTGGAACATCAGCACCACTTGATGGAACAATTTATTTGATGAACAATGCATGTATCGATAGGGGCTTAGTGAAGGAATCAACGGTTACAGGCATGAGGACCTGTATATCTTTTTTTAGCTTGGGAAAATGTTTGCAATATTAAAACCAAAAGACTTTTTAAAAATGTATTAACCAATGATAAATACTTGTAAATACAGCTAAAATTTTTATTTCCCTTTTAAACTGTCTTTTCTTACTAAGTAATTTATAAATATTACGATGTAATCAGCCGCCCACCCTGTCTAGTGGTCAGAGTCTCTAAATACGGATAGGGAGGTCCTGGGTTCGAATCCCGGTTCGGGACTTTCTCTCTATCTATCCTGTCTTTGTCCTTTCTGTGTATGAATGTTTTGTAAATGGTTGTCTACCCTCTAAACGGGTCCTTATGATTTATTACTTATGGCATGTGTGTACTGAAGAAGTCGAACTCCACACCACAATAAATGGTTCAGTTGAAAAAGTGGAGCAGCGCATATGACAACAACAACAACAAGATGTAAGCAACAAAGTATGTTTGTTTCATTTATTACTAACTCTAGCTTGGGTGCCAAATCAGTTATCTCTTATAACAGTAGGCATAAACTACCCTCTAAAGCACTCGAAAAAATCTGCCATGGAAATATCCCCTGGGATACCTTCATTATAAGCGTGCACGTGAATTATGAACTGAATCAAAAATGCTATCACTAGTAGATGTGTTATACGTTAAAAATATATTATGTATATACATTTTATTAACGATATTTTGTATAGATTTTTCAAGTACTTTCTTGGTAATTTTTTCAGTGTAATAAAATGTATCCTGTGTCAAGTGGTCTGTTTTATTATAAAAAAACCTAATGATTTTATGGAATACATATTTAATGGGCCATGGTAGCCTAGTGGTTAGAGTATCGACCTTCCATCCGTAAGGGTGGGGTTTGATTCCCAATGCGGCCAAAGATCTACCGAGTACATGCGATATAAGTGCTCGTTAAATCTGTGGAATCGAAAGTGCAGTGGTCGGTCGTTGAGCAGTTACCATAGGTGCAATGGTCTGAAGAAATTTAATCCCCCTTCAGATCAATGCCAAAATTGAGATTGTAGATCCTCTGGTGCTGCCATCTATCGGAGGATTTGAGGAGCAAAAAATCATACTTTCACCTTTATGGTGCTGTGATTAAAACGAAAGACGCTCCCAATTGACTTAAATTCGCATAGCCAAGGCATAGCGAGCTTGGCTTGTCCAAAGTGTCATTAGTAACAACAACGTTTACTGTCGGCTTTGATTCAAGTTCCTTCATTCTTAACAGCCACTATTGGTTATTTTTGTTGGAAGGTTTGTTATTATTGGCTGTTTTTTCCAAATGCCCGGCTGCCCTTGGGATATACCTATTCAGCGGTACAAGGGGTGATATTGATTTCATCTTATATAGTGGAGCACCCAGTGGTTGTGCCATTTTTGCCCTGAAAATGAAAGGAAACATATACACATACAGAAAGAAAGAAACATTAATGCCCGAACCAGGATTCAAACACGGGACCTGCCGCAGCTTCGAAGTTAGGGATGCCAACTACTCTGCCATCTGTTGGCTAGTTTTTTAAGTTGTTTATATAATTCTTGATATATTTCAACACAAAAATTAAAATTTGTTTGAAATTTTAATTCACTTTCTATGTCAAGTTCATGAAAACAAAAATGCTCCATACTTTTAATGAATTTCCAGTCCTCCCGAATTAAATCCATTATTAATATCTGAAGTCTTTACCTTTGAGTTCTTCATTATCAAATTCAACTGTCATAAATTTAATCAAATTATCTTCATCCAAAAGGATTTTACAGCATTAATTCTTTGACGTCAGCCGTTTTCATGTTGCTAAAAACTTAAAACCAGTTGCCTTTGATAGTGTTTTCATTTTAGAACAATTGATTTCTATAATACAAATGGATGTGCTTGATAAAAAAACAAAGAAAAGCAAAGGAGAAACAGTTGAATATCAAGCGAGAAGTAAACGTGGGAGTATAAAATTGGCTAGCCAATGAGAAGTTATTAGAATATAGATTTTTACTAATTTAAGTCATCGATTAATTAATACCCTTAGTAAGCCATGATTAGTAATGTTATTTTTTTCATATTAAAATATTATCATCAACGCAAGTTATAGTGAAAACTTTATTATAGTATTAAAAAACATTGCAGCATCAAATATTAGAATTTCTTAAAAATTATTGATTGAATAATACAAACTGAACACTCTTAACACAAAATAAAATTATACTTGAAAACGAGATGCTGTGTTCATGATGAAGTACCATGAGATGATGAAAAAAGTGATTGTAAAATTCGGATATTTCCAATTAACTCTAGGAAGTAAAATATGATGAATTTTCAATGTTATGAATAAATCATTTGTAACAAAAGTTGTTAATAAACACCCTAGGATAATACTCGGGCCAAGTCACTCTCACTTATGAAGCCGACCGTCTTCTAATATGTAAAAAACGAGCAAACGTAGTAAATGAAAGGCGACTATTAATATTTTTACTTTTTACATCTACACTGGGGTCAGGCAAGATGTTTCTGCTTGTTTTTTTTTATCTTGGAGGAGAGTCCCCGTGCAAAAATCTCTCTGGTGTTGTTGTGATTATGGCTGGCAACAGGTACGATCAGACAAATCTGGCGAGATTTCGAAGTGGGCACACTCGGTGTACAACGTCAAGTGATGGGACACAAAATTTATCCACTGTGTCCAAAATGCAATGCAACTCAAGCAGATCCTGCCCACATTTTGGCCTGCATCAGTTTAAATAAAAGCCTACTGTTCTCGAGCTCTGAGGCTGTGCTCCATTGTTTGAAGCCGTTCCAACTCAAGGACCTGGTTTGATGTCGTACAACACACACACTTTCTACATGCATTTGACGATTTGCATGATATCGTAACATATTTTCTCAATTTTAACAATGTAGAAATGGTTTAATAATTTATCATGAAGTGAAGATGTTTTTTGTTTTACCAGAGAAAATATACATTACTTTGTTGTTTTGTTGTTTCTTATCGTCTCTGTTTGGATCTTGTCTGACTTCCGCCAAAAAGTCAGACAAAATTAACACGAGCCCGTTGACTGTAAGGAAGTCAAAGACAAGGAGAGGATTGCTAAAGAGATCCTCCTTAGAGAGACCCATGCAATCCAAAAGGTGCTCAGGAGAGGCCTGATGACTTTGGCACTTGGTGCAGGTGACGAAGGTTTTCCTGCCCTCATTGTAAGTGAGCCACTTGATGTGACCACTAGCAAATCTTGAGAGAGTAGTCCGGGTACGTCTGTCACAAGGGAGGTCAAGGGACAAACCCGATACATTACTTTGCAACTGAATATAATAAATGGACACGATATGAAAGTGTAGAAAAACGAAATCAAAGAGAAGTTTTAAGCAAATGAAAAATATTCGAAATTCAACTTATCATTGTGAAGTTCATGTGATGGAAATTTTAAGGACATGTTATTACTTTTTTTGAAGTAATATTAAAAGCAATCACTATGATCTGGAAGTCAAACTGTGTAGGAGAAAATCTAAATTGACTCTAACCTTTGGAGCTGTTTTGATAGCGGGGACCGTGAAATCCAGTAGTAGCCAATAAATTATTTTTTGTATTTTCATTGCCATATTTTACGTGTTTCTTTTACTTCAGAAAAATATTCATAATAATAAAAATATGCTAAGAACTTTATTGGTAATGCTTACAAATTATTCTTTTAAACCGAGAAATAACATCAAAATAAAACTTGTGGTTTTAACTTTTCAATAAAGCATCTCTGTGGTGTTAATGAATAACTTAAAATTAAGGAACTTGAAGAATATCTCCCCCATTGGCGATCATTACGACTTTTTTCGTCGCCAAGTTAAGCGCATGTTTTTTGACGCGGCAATTTTCCCGAAATTCCAAAAATACGCATTTTAGAAAATTTTAAATCACATAATAGTATACAAAATATATTTTTTTTAATAACGGCGGGCACTTGGATGACTAACCCTTCGCCACAATAAGGCCGGAAACTGCTACTCATTTGTCGTTACCCAGCGGGCACCTGTGAACCAAGTCACGGAGGCGAGTAGCGTTACCCGCGTCATACCACCACAGACCCGTTTATAGGGCGGGCCACATTCATATATCAACACACAAGAAAAGACTGAGAAACACAGAAAGATAGTAACATTCATGCCTGAACCGGGATTCGAACCCGGGACCCACAGCTCAAGAGTCAGGAACGCTAACCACTCAGCCATTGGTCGGCGGTATACCAAATATAAAAAAGCGTTACTAAAAAAATGAATAAAAATATTTTTTTTGTTGTGGGTTTGCCTTCTCTTCAAAACAACCGGTAAAAGAGGTAAATAACAATAATGGGCTTACTTGATATGCGTCAAACTCACATGTCGAATATGCTCGGTGATATTTTGTAAAAATATATAATACAAATATAATAATAAATTAACAAAAATATATAAGAAAAAAGATTACAATGTATGAAAATATAACAGAAAGATATAATGAATGAATAAAATATATATGATATATGATAAACATAAATGAAAGATATAATAATGATATATATATATATATATATATATATATATATATATATATATATATATATATATATATATATATATATATATATATATATAAGAAAAATGTATAATAAATTACACAAAATAAAAATATATAAATAATAAATAAACAAAAAGAAATTGGATAAAAGAACAATTTATGTTTGAATGCTGGCGACAACGAAACACGACAACAAACGTAGAACAAAAAGTTCGAATTGAAAGTAAAACGAAAACTTAAAATGCTGTTGCCTCTGAAAAGAACCATATATATGACGTAAAGATGATCTAAAGCAATAGCAAAACCAAATCTGGCAACAAAAAATTTGAAAAATAACAAAAACTTAAATTCGCAACAGGATAATCAAAACAAAGGATGCTAAATTTGGCGAAAAATCACTTGGGGGATATCATACTTACACCAAAATTAATATCAAATCATGTTTTAAATTGATAGAGTTGAATGGCACAATACACGGTTACTCTGCGATAAAAGAAAAAACTGGCAGAAAATGCTAGTAGATTATAAGAAATATCTTCAGAGATTCGATGACATCACCCCTTATTCCCCAAGACACTAACCTCTTCGTTTTTTCCTCCAACAAGACGTACATTATGTCTTAACATCATATATATTGATCATGACTTCTGAATTGTTTACTTACAAGATATTAAATAATTCCATATTACTGACTTATTTATAACTAGTTATATGTTTTGCTCGAACATGTTGAATAAAAGCTAAATGTAATTTATTTAAATGCATTCAAAATTAATAGCTCTGAATTATTCTAAATATAAATTACTTATCTCTTAGCATATTCAACTTTTAATTTTTTAGTGTTGCTTATGTTTTTGAAACTCTACAACATAATATTTATTTAACTTATTTGAAATCTAGTAAATATCTTAATATTATTACTTTTTTAATACATTTCTTACGTTACACATTCCGATAAACACTGGAATAAAATTTATAGATAAGGAATAACATAAAAATATTAAAAAGTTTACTGTAATTGGATAAGTGAGAACATATATTGTGAAAATTTACTTCGAGGAATACAATTAATTAATTAATTTGTTCGGTAAAAGTTTACAATCGGGTGCCCCTTTGATTCTTTAGCGATTTTTTGGCACCAAGATGGTCGCCAAGACGTCACTAACAAGCTAAATAATAATATATAATTTGTATTATTATATAATATATATAATTGTATAAATATGGGTTGTTCGGAAAATCATTTCGTTTTTCATGAAAATGAAAAACGTGCAGCAAATAAATATTGTATTGCATTGCACATTGGCTATTCTAGTCCAATAGCTTTAACCATCTTTCTGGTAGTAGCATGATTCCACAGTCATAAAGTGGTTGGTTTTTACCAGCAAAAAGCTGATCCATATAGGAAAAACGAAATCACTTTCCGAACTACCCAATAATAATAATGATAATAAAATAATAAATAAATAATAAGACTAAGAATGATGTGATGGTCGGAAATTGAGTTTTATCACCAAATTCTCTCCAAACTAAGGGGCACCCGATTCTACACTGAACCCAGATTTTCTTCACTTTGGCGAGTATTAATACACCTTTAACGTGCATAGCTATACCGCTGGAAGGAAAATGTGAGTCTGTTTTAAGTTCATGTAGAGGTTTCATTAAATTAACATCATCAATATATTTGACGAAGTTTCCAGTGTAACTACGGTATTTGACTTTCCTTTATATTAAGAATTTGCTGATTAGAACCCACCTTAGTTTAAAATTTTGCTTTGTTAAATGTTTATCAGGCACAGGTGTCGTATAATCCAGAATGCCAATTTCTGAGTTTGGTGATTTTTTTGGCGGATTTTCTTATGTATATATATGGCAACCTGGTTTTTATTACGTCATGGAGATGGAAACATTTGAGAGTCATGCAGAAAATTTATTTTGGCAAACCTAGTATTTACCTGCTCGCGCATTTTGGCAACATTTCTTGATCACCGAAAAAATTCAGAATTTGTCACCTGTGCCATTTATTAATGAAGTTTATTGATGTTGCTAGTATTTCTTAACAATCATAAAATGTAATTAAATATTGAAATATAGTAAAAATCAAGTTATGTCTTTTGCTCATTATGGTGCACGTGGTAAACGTTTCTTACAAATAATTAACTTACTTATCGAATTTTAATACACTGCTGGACAATTGCTAAGGACGGATAACACTATCATCCATAGCAACCACAAAATGAAAGGAAGCAAAATGTGGAAAATTAGAATAAGTGCGGGATATAGTAAGAATAAGTTTGCCTATGAAATTTTTTTTTCCACATCTGTTCATCACGTGATAGCGTTTATAAGAGCTTTATAAGCTTTGACGCGTGTGGACAGTTGTTGTTTCAAGTCAAAAATTTACAGGAAAAATTTAATAGACGAACTTGAAATTTTTGGCATGTCTTCCCGACATCACTTAAATGATTTTATGCGTGGCTGAATTATTGGAAAGATCGAAGAAGGGCGAAAAATAACAGATGTTGCCAGGGAGTTCGACATCGCTCACAGCGTTATTTCATGGCTATGGAAGTCATTTAAAACTACTGGAATGTGTAGTAGGTGGCAAGGGGGAGGTCGTGTTAGAAGTACGACGCCTGTAGAAGACAGATATTTCGTCCTATCAGCAAAAAGAAACAGGCGCACCACAGCTCAGCAGGTGACAAATCAGTTTCTTGCTGCCTCAGGAAAGCAGATCTCCCGAAAAACTATTGCCAGACGTTTGAGGGGAGGAGGACTATACGCCCGCAGACCTGTTGTGTGTGTCCCATTGACCAGACAGCACCGTACTGCCCGTTTGAAATGGTGTCGTGAGCATCACAATTGGACTCAATAGGACTGGGCATGCGTACTATTCTCAGATGAGAGTAGGTTCAGTCTGTCATCGTATTGCAGACACCAACTGATCTGGCGCAAGAGTGGTACTGCTTATCGTCCAGAAAATATCCAGGAAAGAGACCGATATCGACATGCAGTGTCATGGTGTGGGCCGACATCATGATCAATGGCCGCATGCCCCTACATGTGGTTGCGAATGGGACTATGACGGGCCAACGATACATAAATGAAGTTCTACTTCCTCATGTTCGTCTTTTCCGTGGTGTTGTCGGTGATAAATTTGTTTTTATGGACGACAACGCAACATGTCATCAAATACTCGCTGTTCAGTATTGTCTAGACAGCGAAGGTATTCAACGCCTCGTATGGCCATCACGTTCTTCAAATCTAAACCCCATTGAAAATGTGTGGGATGCTTTGGGGAGGCAAGTTGCCGGTCGAAACTATATTTCGACAAACAAGAACACCCACATCCGTGCACTCCCAGAGGAATGGGATAAATTGCCTCAACAGCTGCTGGATAATGTTGTGCAAAGTATGATACGACGTGTGGAATGTTGCATCACATTCCACGGTGGACATATCCCGTACTGATATCTTTCTTTAAGGTGCCTGCTGACTTATAAATGCATTGTTCCATTTTTCCGTATGCAGCATCAAATGAAATTTTTTTTCTTTCAGATGTTTCACAGCTTTTGTACTTTCCAGAGCAATATTATTTATTCTAATGTCTGAACAGTGTGGCGACTATATATTATCCTACTAGACCTCATGTCTCGCTTAATGTTATGCTACATTGCAATTTGTGATCCATTCCTAGCAATTGTCCAGCAGTGTACGTTTGCAAAGTTATATTTAATAGAAATGTGAAGAGCACACGCATTGGATTCTTTAATAACTGGATGGTCATAAAAATGCAGCACTATCAACCGATGTACAAAAAACTATGTAAATTACGAGGCATAAGTCGTACATGATTTATGCAAATGAGGAAACACGTTATATTCTGGATCGGATAAAGCAAAATATGAGATGAAGTATTTGCAGAAAGCCGTTAGTTGTATTGTTTTAACTTTTGAAAACGATGACTCAAAAATCGAGTCACTTCCAGCAGACACTTGAATTCACCATTGATCAGTGTATCAAATCGCAGCTGACAGGTATTGTACATTGGCTGTAACAAAGAAGTTTTAAAGAAAGGAATATAATACATTTCACAAGAGTGGTGATTTTGTCAGAATGATGTAAAGATGTGTAACTCTAGCTTGAGTTCTGGCTCCACAGACCCTTTCGTCGATATTCTGTGGCACATACAAAATGCTCATTACATTCATATCGAGCAAGACCATTAATCGCCTGTTGCCATCATAGCCAATCAACATTCAAGGCATCTATTCATTTTTGGCCTTCTTAAAGAAAGTTGCCATTGAGTCAAGGCAAAGATTCTCAACCGGCAATAGTGTCAAGACAGAGCCACGATTTTCGAAATGGCATGCCATAGTACAGTAGAACTCCATTTATCCTAATCAGTTGGGACCGAAACCCATTCGGATATTAAAAAATTTGGATAATTGGGGTTTTTGGAAAAAATGGTCAGTTTTAATTCATTATTGTACGTTGAAAATGGGAGAAAAAATGACCTATTTTTAAAGAAAATACTTTAATCAATTAAATGAAAATTCAACGCTTTCACGTGTAAAGGTACTTAAAAATGTTGTATATTAATATTGTATATATACATTGTGCTACAAATGAATGACATTGGTTGCTGAATATCTCAGTCGGGGAGTAAGTTGATTCATTACCTTCATTCGGTTTCGGGCAGCCAAGTCGAGCATCCGTTTGACAGTGAGAATTTGCATATTTTTACATTCGAGTTAGTGCTCCATCCACTTCGAAACAGTTTGCGTTGCCCATGACACTTGGCAAGCCAAGCTCGCTATGCCGTTGGCTGCGAATTAAGTCAGCAGGATGCGTCTTTCGTTTGGATATGAGCACCATGAAGGTGAAAGTAAGACTTTTGCTCATTTTAAGTTGCCTCGTCATTTTGAACCACGGTCAGGTGACGAGGCCACTCCTGAGCTGACACCCTCCTCTCCACATCCACGCCCCACCAGCGGAAGAACTTTGGACGCCTCATATTAACGTGGACACGTCCCTAACCCACGGAGTTCCAGTAACCCATTTAAAGAGAGTACACCGTGGTCAGCCTCCCAACCACTGCCCGCGGCAAATGATGCTTCACTTTGCTTGAGCTTACGGGAAGCGGCGTGAAGCCACTGAGCCACTGGAGCTCCTCGAAACAGTTTAAAATCCTTGAAATGCTTCACTAGCTGATGATCTCTTCTCTGCTTCAACATCGATATTAAGGTCATCTTCTTAATTAACACTTTACATAAGTTTATCATCATTTGCAATTAGAGAATCCAGAAATTTACAAAAGAATGTTTTTGAATTCCTTAAGTGACATATCATTTTCACCTTCTTTTCTTACTTATTCTTTTCTTGAATTTTTTACCTTTCTCTCATACTCCTTTTCTTCTGCCTAATTTATTTTTCTGAAATTCTGAAAGTAATTCGGATAATCAACGAATCGGATAAACAAAGTTCGGATAATTGTAGTTCTACTGTATTTTAAGATGTGCGATGCTTTGCTTAAGCCCTTAAAACACTGTATAAGAGTTTGGGGGTGATTTTGTGGAAGATCCAATCTGGTTTCAGCTAGGAAACGAGCTACAATAAGGGAAATTTTTTTCGTTATGAGGAGATAAATAATGCAACAGTTGCATACTTATCGTCCAACTGTGATATTTAGAGGACACTTAAAAATAACGTGCTAAAACTTAACTAATAATAATATAGCTCTGATTAACCACCAGTGTGATAGCGAAAGAGTACTTTCACATAAAAATGTCTCAACCGAGTGTTCAAAGTAAACTGAAATCTAATAATAATATAGTTCTTATTAACCACCAGTGTGATAGCGAAAGAGTACTTTCACATAAAAATATTTCAACCGAGTGTTCAAAGTAAACTGAAATCTAATAATAATATAGTTCTTATTAACCACCAGGGTGATAGCGAAATAGTACTTTCACATAAAAATGTCTCAACCGAGTGTTCTAAGTAAACTGAAATCTGCTACTGCAAAAACATGAAAACCACTTCCACTAATGCGATGAATAAACAAAGTGCCCAGAGGAAGGAGTGGGAAAGACACATAACTCCAGCTAAAAGAATAACCCTAACTAATAAAGAAAAACCCTAACTAAGAAGAATAGCTAATACATAACCCTAGATGATACAATTGTCAAAATATTAGTACGAAGAAAATACTGATTTCCACTTGCTGTTTTTAGCTGTCCTTTAAATGGAAAAGTGGGACAAAATGGGTAAAGTCACCATCTGCTAATACTATCATTAGTCCTTCTTATGGGCTGCTTAATGATACATGGACGTCAACCAGTAACATTACCCTTTATACAAGGGATGCCAAATGCCATTTATCAACAAGATTATACCTGAGCGCTAACAGTTCACACACATATCATACAAATGATCTGAAAAGGTATTCGAATGATTCCTAAGCCTTCGGACCTCTTACCAGTGGAAAATAATTGCGAAGTGATCGGATGTCGATTTCATATCTCAGTGGTTCACAGAGAATGGATACCTCAGGGGATAATCCGCAAATTATCTGAAAAGGTATTCGAATGATTCCCAAACCTTCGGACCTCTTACCAGTGGAAAATAATTGCGAAGTGATCGGATGTCGATTTCATATCTCAGTGGTTCACAGAGAATGGATACCTCAGGGGATAATCCGCAAATTATCTGAAAAGGTATTCGAATGATTCCCTAGCCTTCGGACCTCTTACCAGTGGAAAATAATTGCGAAGTGATCGGATGTCGATTTCATATCTCAGTGGTTCACAGAGAATGGATCCCTCAGGGGATAATCCGCAAATTATCTGAAAAGGTATTCGAATGATTCCCAAGCCTTCGAACCTCTTACCAGTGGAAAATAATTGCGAAGTGATCGGATGTCGATTTCATATCTCAGTGGTTCACAGAGAATGGATCCCTCAGGAGATAATCCGCAAATTATCTGAAAAGGTATTCGAATGATTCTCAAGCCTTCGAACCTCTTACCAGTGGAAAATAATTGCGAAGTGATCGGATGTCGATTTCATATCTCAGTGGTTCACAGAGAATGGATCCCTCAGGAGATAATCCGCAAATTATCTGAAAAGGTATTCGAATGATTCCCAAGCCTTCGTACCTCTTACCAGTGGAAAATAATTGCGAAGTGATCGGATGTCGATTTCATATCTCAGTGGTTCACAGAGAATGGATCCCTCAGGGGATAATCCGCAAATTATCTGAAAAGGTATTCGAATGATTCCCAAACCTTCGAACCTCTTACCAGTGGAAAATAATTGCGAAGTGATCGGATGTCGATTTCATATCTCAGTGGTTCATAGAGAATGGATCCCTCAGGGGATAATCCGCAAATTATCTGAAAAGGTATTCGAATGATTCCCAAGCCTTCGGACCTCTTACCAGTGGAAAATAATTGCGAAGTGACCGGATGTCGATTTCATATCTCAGTGGTTCACAGAGAATGAATAGCCATCCCTCAGGGGATAATCCGCAAATTATCTGAGTTTGTACCCCAGACGTGCGTGTTACAGAAGACATTACCACTAAAAGTGGCACAATCAGTTACCTGAACACACCATATAGTTCCTTTATTTATTAGTTAATCATATCGTTATATATGTAAATATATATATTTTTTCTGTTTTTTACTCGATTTTCATCAATTTTTACCCAAGTGTTCTGGATGTTGTATTTTCACTTGCACTCAACATATTTTCTAGAAATTTGCAAAATGAAAAATTAAATGATACAGTTTTCTTTAAAATGATGACATGGATTATATATTACGCGAAACGACACTAAATACATTGATTCGTATTTTTATATTCATATAAATATCCTATTCTTATTCAAAATTATTACATTTTTAGAAATTTGTAATCATATAATTTGAAAAAATATATATTTGGTATATTTGCAGTGTCTTAAGCTTATAATTATAGTGAGATATTATTTTAGTATAAATAAATGCCCCGCGTAATTTGCTTGTTTACATTACGTGTTTACTTAAGACACAATATAATGAATAGCTTCGAAACTAGAGGCTGTTGTATAATTCTTCTTTCAGCATCCTTCGTATAATACATTCTGTAAGAATTTTTACAGTAATTGGATTGCATGCACGTATCAAGAAGACGGAAATCTCCCAAATATATCTAATAGATAAAGATGTGGAAGTGCGGAAACCATTTCTCTTTGCTCAATTATAGATGGAATCGAATCTGGGATTAATCAATTAAATAAAATTTAATAAAATACTCATGATTATTAAAAGAATATTCATAATTATGATACTTCCACTGATAATACATTAATGTTTCGGATTTGAAAATTTTTTCCGGATCACCAACAATAGTGTATCTTACAGTTTTACAGCGTAGTCCATGTTAAAAATGCTTATAGAAATAATATTAAAAAGCACAGATGCCGTATAATCCAGGATGCCAAATTCTGAGTATGCTGATTTTTTTGGCGGATTTTCTTATGTACCAGGCAACCTGGTTTTTATTTTATCATATATATGGAGACCTTCAAGAATTATGTAGAAAATTCCATTTTGGCAGCCCTAGAATTTACGTCATTGTGCACGTCACACTACGTCATCTTGGCAACATTTCTTTATCGGCAAAAAATTTCAGAATTTAGCTTCCTGGATTTTACGGCATCTGTGCCTATTAAAAATGTAGCATTTGAACATAAAATAATTTATTCACCAAAGACTTTTGTATAATATTTTATTATTCACAATAAAATACTATATTATTCAATAATCCGTTTTTCTGACTTGTCTGATATATGAGCTTTTCCTTTATATTTTATTATGTTTTATAATAATTACAGAAATGATGTAAGATTTAATTCATGTGTTCAGGAAAATTCTTTAAGTGCTTACCTAGTATACTGTACTTTTTACAGATATTTCTTATATTATTATATATATAACTAGATATTCATCCATTTTATATGTATGACCAATGTTCATATATTTTTTTCTTTTACTGTGTCTGTTTTCGTATATTTATCTTGTACATGATTAATATGTCTTCCTTTTGTTTATTGTTTTGGTAGTACGGTATATGTCATTTAATGGAGCATTTCCATTGTCGAAAAGAATTTATTTTATGTTTGGAGCTGTGGTTGCAAAACGAAATAACATTTTTATATTAACTAATTAAAAATATTTTTGTTGCCAAAATATTATTATAAACTTGCTAAAATTCACTTTCCTATTGAAACATGCCTAAGGAAAATTTAGGCACTGATGTTTTTTAATGATAATTGGTTCATTTCATTTGTTTTGTTTTATAGTGATAAAAAGTAATATTGTTAAGATGTTGCAACTTATTTTCGTATTTATTTATTTAATTCACATAATGTATTTACTACATTTACTATTTTAAAGTCGATCCTTTACAAAATGTTATTTTAAGTACTTCATTTTTCCAAACGTTACTAAATGAAACGGATAAAAAAACAATGTCTTCAATACTTCCCATCGTTCACCATGTGCTGGAATCGAACTTGAATATAAGATAAACACTCAGAAGAGCGCCGTCTTAATTTTATTCCAGAGTGTGTACCAAAAGAAATTTGCTTTCATAACACAAACTTTTATTTATTTTGACATAAACATTTAATATAACATAAAGTAATCAATCAAACATAACATAAACTAATTAATAAAACATATAACTAATGAAATATAACAGCTTTTATCTTTAGCTTGTATGAAAAATATTTATTGTAAGACAATACATCCAAAAATTTCTGAAGAAATATTATGATGTCATAACTTGCTCCAAACCATCACAGAATGTTATGCGATTATTGTGAAATAAGTGTGTTATTATTGTGAAATAAGAATAACATTTGATACAATTATTACGATTATATTTAAAAGTTAATGGAAATAAAATATTTGTATAATATTAAAATCCTTTCTGCAGGATTATTAGCACGCACACACCCACCCAACCAACCACCCATTTATCCCCCCCCACATATATATATCTGTGTGTGTGTGTGCATATATATATATATATACATATATATATATATAGCTGGCACAGGGATGGTGAACACTTCATTCCATAAATGCAGCTACCATCTCAAACTTGGGTATTTGTCATTGTTTGAAATCCAAAGTGTCTTCCATTTTTATTAAATAATTTGAGTAATATAACTTATAAAAATTATTTTGTAAAAAATAATACAACTTATTAAAAATATTTAAAGTTTTAATTAGTTTCCCGATCTTTATTCCAACTGATATTGATATGTTGGTTGTTAGTTTTTTGTTGTTACTTCTATGACACTTGGAGAAGCCATGCTCGCTATGCCGTTGACTATGCGAATTTAAATCAGTTGGGTATGTCTTTCGCTTTGCTCTGAACTCCTCCGATAGATGGCACCACCAGAGGACCCACTCTCTTAATTTTGACATTGATCTGATGGGGGAGGAAATTTTCTCCATACCGCTACACCCACGGTAACTGCTTAATGACTAACCACAGGACTTTCGATTCCACATATTTAACAAGCACGTATATCGCATTTACTCGGTATGCTGTTGGCGGCATTGGGAATCGAACCCAATCGGGACGGAAAGCCGATGCTCTAACCAATAGGCTACCACGGCCCTTAACTTTTGTTACTTATTTATTATTTAAAAGTACTTCTCATTTAAAATAATGATACTAACATAAAGCATGCTATGATATGATTGAATTTTGTTCAATAGTTGCTACTTTACTTTGTAGCAATAAGTTCGATTTCAGCTTCAAGCATGAATGTTTATAATCATTCCCAGAATCCACTTAGCTTCATATTGAATGAGTCATCGTGAATGAAAAAGTGAATTTAGAACAACACAACAAACTGAACCATTTTTTTACTATTGTTCTTCTTTTTCTTCTTTCTAATCTCCATGTCTAGGAATATACTAGACGAGGTCGACGAGTCCATTTACTTTAGAAAGTCGAAAACAAGCGTATATAGGTCCTCAAGAGACAACCCCAGGCACTTAAGGATATGTGCCAGTGATGCCGGTTCATTTTGACCTTTAGGACAATTTGTGTGCACCTTGAGACCTCTCTCGAATGTAAGTTCTTTCAGGTGTCCACTGAAGAATCGGGAAAGTGTTGTCTGAACGTATCTATCGCAATCAAAAGCAAGGGATCTACCAGGACAATCTGCTTGATACCAGGGATGACTCGGGGGAACGAGCCAAATTTGCCTATCAGTATGTCCTTTAATGGAATATAGTTCAAGATTTGTCAGTGAATTGGTAGCTGGTAATGGTTCTTCAGAACCCTCCTTCGCCAAAACGTCTGCCGTCTCATTCCCCTATATGTCAACATGGGAAGAAATCCACTGAAGGTGCACTTCACAAAATGATGAGACCTACTTAAGTTTACTATTGTTCTGAATAATAATAATTCTAGTTTTTAAAACATCTGTATGGTGCTTTTGAACAAGATTTTTAAAGGAAGTTTTGTTTAAATATTATACCAGACTCATCTTTATGTAGAATTTATTGTAGTGAAACTATGTACAGAATACAATCTCGATCTCAAATAAATTAAAATTTTTTGACGTACATAACAAAAATTATTCAATAAAGTATTTGCATTATATATATATATATATATATATATATATATATATATATATATATATATATATATATATATATATATATATATATATATATATATATATATATATATATATATATATAATTTTAAAGGCGAAAATTTAATTTTAATTATTTTTTCAAAATATGTTATATACTTTCATTAAATAGAAATTAATTTTTTCCTACTGATTCATGAAATTAAATTACTAAAATTATTGATACAGAAGAAAAACAAAAAATTTAACTTTTAAATTTTAGAGATCAAAACTAATACAATGTGAGAAATCAGAATGTAAAAATATTACTTTTGTAAATTGACTGCTGAAAGATTTCTGTGATATGTTGTTTCTGCAACTTATTCGAGAAATTCAGACCTTAAAAACATATCTGTTTTGTTTCAAACAACACTAACAAAATAATTCCTAATTTTCGTAAAATTCAATGCGACAATTTGTAAAATTCAATGAACAAAACACTGATAATTATAATTTATTGTTCAAAGAGCAGAATCTAAAAGCGATTACGTAGTAAGAATACTGTATTATTTCGATTAAAGTTCTTGCATCTGATTAAAGGGGGAAATACGTCTCTTAATATCTGAACTCTAATATTTAATGTTGATACTTTTGAGAATGGAAAAAACATTTATTTTTCTGTTCTCTTTGTTATGTTTGCATTTTTAACAAATTTCATGTCATAACAAGCTTTCTGTTCATGTTTTTACACGCTTTGTGACGTCAATTAATGGGTGCATTTACAAAAATTGATGAATGAATGAAATTTCTTTTGCCTTCTGGCCTTTCATATTTTTCGAGCATTTAATTTTAGTTATTCATAATAAAAATCTGCTTAAATTTATTACAAAAACTGAATTAATGTAAAATCAACATTTATAAATTATGCATTATTTCTATTAAATATCTTGCATCTGATTGAAGGTAGAATAAGTACTTTAATATTTGAACTTCAGCTATCATATGTTGATAGTTTTGGGGAATGTAAAAAGAATTTTCTGACTATTTTCTTGGTTATGTTGACATTTTTAACAAGTTTTATGTGATAATTATGCTCAGGTTCTTACGAGCCTTATGACGTAAGCCAATGGGTGTGTTTAAAATAACTGACCAATGAATGCAGATTTCTTTGTCCAATGGCCTTTCATATTTTTTCAGTACCTAATCTTAGTTACTTATTACTAAAACCTACTTAAACTATTCTAAGAATTGATATGAATAATTTTAGATATTTTTAGAAATGATATTTTAAGAATTGATATGAATATAAAATCATATTTATGTAGTAAAATTGCTCAAACCTCTTAATAATTAAAAACATTAATTTTTTAAATTAGAAGAATTTAAATGAAAATTAAACATAAATATATGTTAACTAATATATTGTCTGAAGAAAAAATGTATTACACTGAACTTCTGCTGAATGTAATTTGAATATTTTTATATCTTTAGTTATTCGTCTTTATTTATTATTATTATTTAAAAATGCATTACATGCATGAACTTTTGTATTATTTTTAATTTCATTTTTTAAATAACAGATGTTATTTATCTTGTTGCCTGTATTCCAATAAGAATCAACGTGTGGAATTTTTTTCTACATTTATTCCATACTGTTTGTTTACTAACAATGACTCTATTTGTTTCAGAAATACATATAAAATAAAATTAACAAATATTGTAAAATAGCTTATTTTGCTCATAAATTGTTTCATAATAATAAAATATTTATTTAAAAGAAGTAGTACCTTGTTTTTATCTAATAAATATTTGTAGGACAGTAAAAATTATCTTGCATGAAGAATGAATAGATATGTAGTTATTTTTTCTGTAGCATGTAAGGGCTAGAATTCATTCTTGTTTATTTGCAAATTACTTTTAGTAACAAGTTTCTTTGAAATTGCAAAATTATTTGCATAAAATTTGATTTTTTATAGTAAAATAACTAAAAATAATATTGCAGTAATTTTGATAAATATTAAAATGCTTAGTGTAAATCATTATAACCTAAATTAGAAAAAGTTCCATTTATTCTGTATTTTTTTTTAAAAAAATGTAAAAGTTTTTAAAAAAGTGAAAAATTTAATTGTTATCATTCTTTTATACATAACTATTAGGAAGAAAGTAAGAATAAACAATAAGAAACACTAGGCTTATAATAAGACTTTCAAAATAGAAAAGTATTTTAATAATAATGAATACATAAAAATAGGAAGACAGCTACTATATAAATTTAACGCATCTTAAGACTTGTTAGAGATCCATTTTCAAATCTCAAATAACAAAGCAATTTTTGCAATAATAAATTGCATAATAACAATAAATGAATATACAGAGAGTATTAACACATTTTTAGAACGATTTTGGGGACGTTTAATTAATGTTTAAAATGTAAAGACTACTTTTTTAAATGTTCTATCTGATAGCTTTTTTTCTGGACTATAAGTCTGCTATTCTATACTTATAAGTCTGCTATAAGTCGTGATTTCCATGATACAAGAGCTTTTCGTAAAATTTCCAGGGGTATTGCTTTCCATTCCTCTTCCACTACTTTCCAGAGTCCATCCATCGTGGTGGGTTTGCGTTTAGAAAGAGCTCTTTTAACAGAACAAAGGCACAATAGTTCATAGGTGAAATGTCTGGAGGACTTCACAGGAATATGTTGAAAAGGTATATATGCAATACCTGTATTAGTCTTCATTTTTTCAAGGAATGCAGTGGTAGTTTTCGAAGTATGACTTGTAGTTTTGTCTTGTTGTTGTTTCACTCTTTGAAAGTCTTTGGGATAAAGAATAGGAATTTATTCTGTAAATATTGGACGTGAAACCTTCTCCTGATAGTACGATGAGTTGATTTTAACATTTTTTCATACTTTTTTATTTTTAATTTTCCATTGTAGAAACCTGTCATAATTCCCTTACTGAAACTTTCTTCATCTTGACAGAACCAGGTTTGTACATTTTTTCTCCTCGCTTCCTATAGTAAATGGACCTTTTTTGTTGCAGTCATTTAGGTAAACCCATGCTTCATCAAGGGTCACAATGTATTTCCATTTATCTCCTGCTAACTGGTTTTCATACAAGATTCTACAAAACGTTTTGCGTTGAGCCACATGTCTCGGCAAAAGCTGGTGAACATTAATTTTTTTTAGCTTTTTTAAGTTGTAAATCTTGATTTATTATTTTATTTATTGTTGATACAGATGTATCTAATGACTTTGCAATTGATTTTTGTGTTGATGGATTTTCTCTTGTTACCAGCGATTTCACTTTAGGAACATTTAATAGAGTACGTACTTTTTTCGGATATTCGTTTGGAGTCTTCTTTCCATGTAGAAATAATGATTGACGGTTTTTACCTGTTCAATTAATAATGTTGCTTATTTTGCAGTTAGAAATTTTAATAATATGAATTTCACAACGTTTTTGAATTCTAGAATAAGAATATTTCTCTTCGGAAAGTGCAAAAACATATCCCGCAATCCACAGCTTTTTTACATGCTACATTTTGAAAGAACAATAAATTTAAAAGTAGCAGACGATATTTCTCATTTCAAATAATAAGCTGTTGCCAAAGATTTTTATTTCAAAACATTTACTTTTTTAAAATTCTTAATCGAAATCGTTCTAAAAATGTGTTAATATCCTCTGTAACCTGAACGATTTCATGGTAAATTAAATAAAATGATAAGTTAACAGTAACTATATTTACAATGAATATTACTCACACAAAGTGAGTTGTTAATTATAAATATAAATATATTTTAAATGTAATGATATTATATTTTGAGAAAAAAATTTGAATAAAACTTTTTATATTAAGAACTTAAGCAAAGTAATGGGATTTAAAGTTTTGAATTATGAATGTTTTTCAAGATTCATACAAGGGTTTTTTAATTCAAAACTTTTGGAAAAATTATAACTTAATTCGTTGAACATTTCAAATAAATTAAGGATAATATATCATTTCTTGAATTTAATTTCCTATTTTGATTTGAAACTTAAACTATGATAAATAACCAGAAGTTTGGCATTCGCTAGAATGTTTAAATCCATTGATGGCTGACATTTGATGTCATCTAAATTGATCCTTCCAAATCGTTTGATCACTGATCCATGAAGTTGCCAAATTGACCTAAAGAAAAGTCTAGAATTAAATCTCAAACTGCTGAAAATAAATCAGCGCAAAGGTGAGATGCGCTTGGCCATGCTCTTGGCGCCGAGCAAACACCAGCTGACAACTGCAGAAATTTGGATTTATGACTTCGATATCTTTCTGGTGATGAAACTGGGGGAAAATAATTCTATCCTCTAGATATTCTATCTGTTTAATTCGAGAGTATAATTTTGTGCTTTTACTCAGACAATTTTTTGAGACAGTGAAAAATAACTCAATTGTATAAATCAGTCTTCCATAAAATGGTTAATGTTTTAATTTACATTTTTTAATAAAAGTTCAACTAAATTTTTTAAATTGAGTTTTTAAAAATAAGAATACTATGAAAACAAACAAAAACAATTTAATTTTTTTCCACTTATTTTAATACTGCATAAACACAAGACTTAATGGCAACAGAAAACAATAACAAAGTATATTTTAAGTATATCGTCAGATAAGCTGTATATTAATACCACAAAAACAATTACACCGGTTATACATAGAAAATGACCTTTGCGATCATTGAAAACTCAATACAGCATTTCTTTATGTTTTCCAACAGCTCTGATTTTTAGGAATACTGAAAATGTTAATTCTCACATGTTCTGATGGTGTCTATATTGTCTTTCATTTAAACTATTTTGTCAATGTTCTGTAACACGATAACTAAAATTTGTTAGTTTGATGTTGCTATTACTTATGACACTTGGATAAGTCAAGCTCGCTGCGAAATTAAGTTAGAAGAGTGCATCTTTCGTTTAACCAGAGCGACACGAAGGTGAAAGTACGTCCTTGCTCTGTGACTACTCCGATAGATGGCACCACCAGAAAATTTACTTCCTCAAATTTGACTTTGATCTGGAGGGTGAGGAAATATTATCTCCAGACCATTACACCCATGGTAACTACTCAACAAGACTTTCGATTCCATAGATTTAACGAGCAAGTACATCGCGTGTACTCGATGGGTCTTAGGCGGCATTGGGAGTCTTAATAAATGCGTATATAAAATGATAATTTAATTATATTCATTCATAATAAGCATTTGTGATCAATAACTTACAAATTAATAACAACAATCCTAAAATCCAATTAGTGAGTTGAAATAATGATGTTATTCAGAAAAAATGGAAAATTATTATTTAATATTCTATTCATAAAAATTATTTATGAGCTATTAAACTAATCATATATAACTATCATGAAAGTATATCCAGTTAAATATTTAAGTACAAAACGATGACTTAACTTCATTTATTCATAATAGACAGTTAAGATTAATGATTTACTAACTATAAATAACTGTCTTAAAATCCCATCAGTGAGTCGAACTAAAAATGTTATTCAGAAACAAATGCAAAATGGTTTTTAAATATTCTATTCATAAAGTTATTTATGAACTATTTAACTGATTATAAATAACTACCACGAAAGCAGATTGAGTTGAATATTTAAGTAAAATATGATGTTTTAACAGTAGATTGATAATAATTATTAATGAAAAGTTATACGCTAGTCATAAATAACTATTAAGAAGACTCATGAATTAGTAGAATATTCAGGAAAACTGCAAAATGTTGATTGAACAAAAGTTTCTTATTAAGCTTTTCATGATATTTAATGTTCATAAATAATTATCATGAAAGTACATCGAGTTGAATATTTAATTACCATATGATGTTTTAATATAGTAGATTGATAATAATTATTAATGAAAAGTTATACGCTTGTCATAAATAACTATTAAGAAGACACATGAATAAGTAGAATATTCAGGAAAACTGCAAAATGTTGATTGAACAAAAGTTTCTTAGTAAGCTATTCATGATATTTAATGTTCATAAATAACTATCACGAAAACACATCGAGTTGAATATTAAGAAGCCACATGAATGAGTAGAATATTCAGGAAAACTGCAAAATGTTGATTGAACAAAAGTTTCTTATTAAGCTATTCATGATATTTAATGTTCATAAATAACTATCACGAAAACACATCGAGTTGAATATTTAAGTACCATATGATGTTTTAATAGTAGATTGATAATAATTATTAATGAACAGTTATACGCTTGTCATAAATAACTATTAAGAAGACACATGAATGAGTAGAACATTCAGGAAAACTGCAAAATGTTGATTGAGCAAAAGTTTCTTAGTAAGCTATTCATGATATTTAATGCTCATAAATAACTATCATGAAAGCACAAGGGAAGAATTAAAATAATAATATTGTCAGAAATAAATACGAAATGATAATTTCAGAATAGATTCATGTGAAGTGAAGCCAATGCGTTTTAGGGCGCAGGTGATGCATTTCTTACGGGGAAGGGGGGCGAAGACCCAAAAGAGCGTAGGAAGAAAAGACAAAATATTTACTTGTTCTCTAAGATAACTTTCCCTTCTTTTTCCCCAACTACGCTTAAGAATAACACGAGAGGGTTGAGGTGAGGATATTTTTGGCGCAAATTGCCCTTCCCAGAGCTCCCGGGGGGGAGCCCTCTTTCGCCGAATGGATTGAAGACAGAACGTAGAAAGGATTTTTCAGAAAACGAGTGAAACAACTCGGATGTTGTTTACGCGATCCGTAATCATCAGGGATCTTCTCTTTACAAAAATGACTTTCGATGCTGAAATTTATGGAAGAACAACTTTAAGATTTGGCTTGCTTGGTAAATTTTACTACACTTTATTTGTCGCTCAGCAGCCGAAAACTTGCATACTTGACGTAGCAGTGCTTGTTGAAAGAAACTTGTGTTTCATAGAAATGCATTTCACTTTAACTCTCTTTCATCATAACCAAATACGTCACTAATTAAGCATCATTATATTCTGTAATGAATGAAAGACATTTTCAATGAGAGCTCACATCAGAAATAATTTCATATCTTGAGATTGTGCAGCAAATGTATTTCTTTTCAGCCGACAGTGGTAACAGTATTTTCCCTGGAGATAATTTTCTTTAAAAAATTAGATACCATCGACAATTTCCATTATCATGCAAACAAAAGTATTCAAGTTTTGGTGAAAAGAAATATCTCAATATTTTGTTATGCGCTCAAGGGTAGTTTGTATAAAATTAAAAACGTGGAAATATATGATTTAAGAATGATTGTGAGGTAGAAATACAATCTAACAAATTAATAACTTAACCACGAACTTGACAAAATTTATTTTCTCAACACTGTAATAAAATAGAAACATTTCTCATATTTTTAAAAATTTCTAAACTACAATTTTAGAAATTCGTTATCAGACGATGATAGTACCATCTTTTGTATGCACATACCATTACCGAAATTTGCATCAAATCCTAAATTCTAATGATGATCTTCAAAGATGTAGGCTTGTTCATATACCAATAACAGCTAAGGTTTTGTAAATTGATGTAAGAAACATGTTTAAGAAATATATATTTTTTATTTTTTCATTTAAATATTATGAAAAAGAAAGAAGATTTGAGTACATATTAAACGCATATTACCGTATATAAACGTATATATATAATACATGTATTAAACATATTAAACGTATAAAACAATTTGATTTGTCAATCCATCTAAAAATTACAGAATTAAAAACTGTTATATAAGGTTCTTATTTATTTATATTATTTAAAGTTTATTAAAAATAAATATTTTATTAATTTTTATTATTTAAAAATATGACTTTAATTTCTTGAACTAAGAAATTCAATATTTAAGATACATTATCTTCCTTTATTTTTCTCTAATTCAAAAACATAAATGCAGAACATTGCTGGATAAATACAATTTATAGAACGTTTTTTTTCATGTTTTAAATAAAGATATTGATAATTACTACGGCAAATGTGATTTGATGTTTATTTTATAAGTACATTAGATAATAAACCGAAAGTTAAATTATATAGAACTAGGAAAATATATAATTAGATTAAATGAAAACGATGGTTCAAATATTGAAATTTTTACTATAAAGAAATAAAAAAAATTAATTTAATAGAACAGAATAATATTAAAAAGTTATTACGTCTTTTTATAAAGTAAAGTTAAAAAATTTTATTATAAAGTCTAAGTTAATTATATAATAATAATTATATATTAATATCTTATTATAAAGTAAACTTACTATTCCAATTATCATTAAATAAGCGAAATATTTTTACTCAATATTATTAATTATGTGATCAAATAACATCTTTATTTTTCAAATATTAAATAACATTAAAAGTTATTAAAAAATCATAAATTTTAAATGGAAACAAATCTTAAATGAACAAATACTGATAAGTCAAAAGTTATCTAATAAAGTACAACAAATAGAAAAAAAGTAAATCGAAATAAATATATTGAAGGAATATCTAATTTTATTTGTAATATCAAAATGATGCTATAAATCAATTTCTAATACTAAGAATCATTTTAACTTATAGGAATTTGTTAAAATAAAAATCATTTGCTCACAGAAGATTATCACATTCAATTCGGCTGTAATTTGATATTTATTGATATATATATATATATATATATATATATATATATATATATATATATATATATATATATATATATATATATATATATATATATGCATTGGTTGCGTAAATTAAGGACGAAACGGATTTTCTCTAGGGCAGCGTCGCTCAGCAGTGTTCCAAATCGAAAAAAATCGTACCAGAACATCCTCTAAATGTAAAAAATATGGAAAAAAAAAAAAAAAAAAAAAAATTCGAAATGATATTAAAAAGGAACTTTATTGGAAAATGAGCATGGAGCAGAATGACAGAGACTGCCTAAACATCCTCCATGTGACGACTCTCTAGCAAGAAACACCCAGTTTTTAGTAGGGGATATGATCTCCCCTGACTGCTGTGCAGGATTGACATCGTCTGTCCATACTGAGTATGAGGTTGTCAATAAGTTGCCCATTCTGCTGCCCATTCTTCTTGTAGCGCCAATCGCAGCTCCGGAATCGTTACTGGCGGTTGGTGACGTGCCACCAAGCGGCTCCCTAGAAAATCCCACACGTGTTCTATTGGATTTTGATCCGGGGAATTTGCCGGCCAATCCATGCGTTCAATACCCTCACTTTCCAACAGCTCTTCTACAGCCTCTGTACGATGAGGTGGAGCATTGTCGTCCTTGAAGAAGAACTGGGGACTCATAGCACCTCTAAAAAGACGCACATAAGGAAGGAGAATATCATTACAATAACGGGACCCGGTGACTTAACCTCCTTGGACAACATGAAGGTCAGTACGGGTACCAAGCATGATGCCTCCCCAAATGAGAACACCACGACCTCGAAACCAGTTCCTTTCGACGATGTTAGAGGAGTTTTTGCATGTTCCCCGCTCAAACCAGATGTGTATGCGTCCAGAATCGGTAGTCAGACTAAATCTGCTCTCCTCCGTAAAGAGTACTCGACCCCATCGCTGTTCCGTCCAGTTCCGGCCCCACACAAAGTGCCTTCTCCGATGGTCAGATGTTAATGGTACACAAGGTACAGTTCGTCGTGCGAATAGGCCACCATTGTGCAGCCTCCTGGCGACTGTAAACCATGATATCAGTCGTCCATTCGTCTGTTGGAGGTGTCTCGCGATTTTTCCAATCGTCTGCCGCCTGTTCTTTCTTGCCTGTAGGACCATATACCGGTCGTCGATTGCCGTGGTTGCTCGTATACGACCATTACTGTACCTTCGGACAGCTGTTCCTGTAGTTTGAAATGCTCTCCAGATTCGTCAAACGATATTGTGAGCGATTCCAAACTCCGCAGCTACACTTGTCACACTTTGACCTTCTTCAATCTTCCCAATGATTCGACCTTGCGTAAGGTCATCTAGATGTCGTCTACGAAGTCGCCTGTTCATTATTTCACACTGATTAAGCAGCTCTACGTCCTTTAAACTGACATGAGCCGTGCAATAGATTTCACAGAAACGCTGAGCGTACACCGCCAGCCTGCTTTATACCCCTCCGACATTCCCCCTTTACGTCATGTTGCGTAATTTGAGTATGCCCTTGCGTATCTGACCGTAGTCGATCTTCTGATTGGTCCGATCTACCAGTTTTGCTCCGCTATATGCTATTTTTTCCATTTCGTCCTTAATTTTTGCACACTAATGTGTTTGTGTATTGTATATATATATATATATATATATATATATATATATATATATATATATATATATATATATATATATATATGTATGTATATAAATATAAAGTAATAAATACAATAATGAATATATAATGTAATAAAATAGGAACTACAATACACACACACATTATAGGAAGTCTAGCCAGCGCAAAAGCTGCTAAAGAAAGATTTGTCTATATTGTAAAGTACCTTGAAAAGTATTGGCTACCTTGTAATGAAATTGACTGATAGAGATTGAAATTTTTATATTCGTGTTTAAACGATATAAAGTTCAACAACCAGCATTTTAAGATTTTATTTTATGACATATTTAAAAACACAGATATAATAAAATTAAAATATAGAAAAATATAAGATTACATTATTTCACTATTAATTTTCAACATCCCAAGTTTGATAATATTAAATTATAAATAGTTTTGTTATTGATTTGTATAATATTTTTCCCATAGAAGATGTTATTGTCAAACTTGCTTTTTCTTATGCTATTCCTTTTGGACGTAAAGTCTTTAACTATAATCTATTTTGAAAAAATATCTCTTCATCGAGAAACTCTCTAATATGTATGTAGTAAAAATGTCATAAAAAATAAAGTAATGACATTCGTTATATATAAAAGTTAATAACATAAATTATTATTATTAACATACTTATTTATAAACAAAAATTCTTTTACACAAAATTCAAACATAATCAGTTTATGTAAAAACTGCTGTTTTAATTTCTTTTTTTTGAAATTTATTACAAACATAAATACAATCAAAATTGATTATTGCTTACTGTCACTGAAATTAGCACTTCAACGATTGATTGATTTCATTCATTCAGAATTGATTTTTATTGTACTGATTGAACAGCCAATTAATATTTCATTTCGTCTTAAATTTCTTTACTTTCCTGAAGCTGCATCTTAGACTTCCTTTTCCTTTCTAGAGAGATAAGCCCAGCGCGCGCAACAAAAAACAAAATAAAACAATCCATTAAGTTTCTGGTGGAAAGTTAGATACGTATATTAAGATTTTATTTATTCAATGGTCTAAATTATAGGTTCCCAAAGTGGTCCAGGTGGACCCCCAGGGGTCCAAAGAAGACCACACGAGGGTCCATGTAGACATGAAAATAAAACGGGGTTCACAAGTTGTAAGTGGGGGTCCACAAAAAATTTTCTGGTTTTCATAATAAAGAACAAAAATTTGACTTGGATTTATCTATCAACGTACGCAGGTAGCATCATTCACTAGGTAGGTACTCAAAAATATTCGAGACTCAGTTCAAACACAGAATTGAATAGAACAATAGATAATAGTACAAGAGTGTACACAACATGTCGAGACTTGCAAAGTGCCGCCCGTGTGCCCGCTCGTCCGGGATGCTTGTTTAGACCTGGAAAGGGATGAAATGCGACTTGCGCTGTGTCTGCAATCTACATTAGTATAAGTACGAATGCCAAGAACAAAACGTTACTCATTTGTTTCCTGGATTTTAAACGTAAAAGTGTGACTGTGAGTGAATCGATGTCAGTGTTTGCAGTGTTGTTTTTGTTATACATATTTTTATTATACATTGTAATTTATCAATCATATTATATTTGTTTTACTACTTGAGTGTAGTAGGTAGTTTTGAAGTAAAAATTATAAATACTAGAGATTATTCTAAACTTCTATAAAAAAAAGAACAAAAAGCCAGGGAAGATTAAACTTTAGGTACGTAGGTACTTTTTTGTTTAAATCGTTTTTGTTAGTACCTAGATACGTTTTGTTAGCAGCAGGGGGTCTACCGAAAATAGTAAAACTTTGAAAGTGGTCCACGAGAAAAAAAGTTTGGGAACCCATGGTTTAAATAAATACGTTATTTTTGGATTTAATTATTGCATTTAACTTTACCTTCTGTGTTACTGTTTTTCTTCTATTTGTCTTTTATCTCACTGGTAGATTATGCACATGAAATTTTTATTTGTTTCATATTACAGTAAAACATAAATTTCCTTCCAATTTTATAATTAAATTCTTAATAAGCTATTATTGTACAATAGTAATTTAACTTATTTTAGTATTTTATTTATATATTTTATAATAAAAAATATTATATATCCCTCATCATTGAAATCGAGTTTGTAATTGAACATTTAATGTCCTAGTCTTCAGTTTAAAAGGTCGGGGGTTCAATTTTTGCTTCTGTTGCAGATATTTGCAACAGTTCGGAATCTGCTTAAGCCTATAAGCTGCGAATATACTCTTTAATTCAAAATTAATCACAAAATGACAATTCATCCAATAAATTTGCCAACTATCATTAATCTAATTGTTCAAAGCATGAAAAAGTAAGCCACAAAATTTTGCTCGATCAAAGAAAATTTCTTTATATTTTCATTGCAATTAATTAATATTAAAAATTTAAATATTCGAATGGGCTAATAATAACTGCTGAATTCATCGCCATGTCATGATGTCATTGAATAGTCAAGATTATTTTTAGTTTTGTTTGATTTTCAGGTCTTAAACATAATCCACAGAGTAAACAATTCAGACTAAAAAATAAAAGATGTCTATTTTGTGATTGTGTTTTAATGACGGTAGTAGTAGGAGGAAAAACGGAGCTAAAAAAACGAATCTGACCTGAGTTTTATTTCATGGCCTTGAAAACAGCGATTTTTTTTATTTCTTTAAAAAGATAATGTATGCAGATATGTGATGATGTCAAATGACATATTTAAAAGTCAGAAAATTATTATTAAATTTATATTTTGGAAAAATAATATAGGTTACCTTCCCTAAAAATGCCTTTTTGCTTAAAAAATACTTTTCAATTCGTCTCTGAGAAACAGTATGCATATATTTTTTTTCAGAAATTTTCTAATTTTGATATTTGCAATTCATAACTTAAATGCTTCTATACGAAAGTGTAAGAATAGTTTATAAAAAATTTATATGCACACAAAATCATTTTACGTTTTACAAAAAAATATTCAATAATTGATAAATTTATTTAAAAATGAAAAGAAATTTTATCAAAACGAAAAATTTCTAAAATTCTTATTGTGTTAAATAAAAATTTCATTGTAACACGGAGAAAAAAATTGAGTCACCAAAATTTGAGTCGTCATAGTATAATTATTCAGGTACTGACAATACTTTAATTATACTATTAAAATATTATTATTTTTTTATTTTATTAATATAATAAATATGGTGATAGACACACATATATATATATACAACTCTAATATTATTCTAAATATCTTTATTAACTTTTTGCATTAGTTTCGAATAAAACCGTAATTTTATAATAAATGTTAGTAGTGAAATATTTACAACGTCTATTCGAAATATTTTGCTAAAAATGCTGCAATTATTTGTATACATAGTTGGTAATCAGCGGGATCATCGAAATTATTGTTGGAAATTATTATCATGGAAAATTATTGAAAATATAGAAAAAAAATAAATGTAAATACTAAGCATTTTTTTTTGAATAAATTCAACAGTTATAGCTAACATAAACATAGTTATTATTATTATTAGAATAAGAAAACATTTCATTATTTACATATTTATCCACAATTTAAATATTCAAAAAATGAAAAAAATGTGAATTTTTTTCCTTGGAAATAATACTTTTATTTTCGATTTAAAATTTTTGAAAATTAGACGACGTTCTTCTTTAGAACCTATATATTATTAGATAATGAAGTTCCATTATCTAAAAATATATAGGTTTTTACTGTTAATATAAGGTCGTTTTTATGTTGAAAAATATTACAAATATTAAATACCTTTGTTTTAATTTTAAAGCTTTATATAATCGGCCATTGGATATTTTAAAAATTAAAATTTGGTATTACACTAAATTAATTAAATTTTATACAATTTAAAATATGAAAATTTATTTGAAAATAAAAAAGATTCCGCCATACCAACACATACACAACAAATTTTCGCTTTCAAGAAATAATTTAATCTGATGATCTAAAATGTGCAAACTAAATATTGATACAGCCCCCTCTGATTGAAAGCTAATTGTTAGACTTGACGAAAGGTTAACAGAATCGTCCCTTTTGAAGGCTTGTTTATGTTAAAAAGACATTAAGAGGCCACAGAGACGGAAACTCATTGGAAGGAGGGAACACATGCATGGGCGGTAGCTTATATTTGCCTTTCTCGTTTTTACACGGAAGTTGAAAGAGCCCTCTCGCAGTCCGAAAAGCAAAAATGCATTCGGTCAGCTTGGCGTTGGTGCTCTTATCGCTGTGTGCTTCACTTCCTTGTTATCGGACCTCTGGTGATGACAGCACGGGAAATTCATTTGATGATAGGGTAGAAGTTGGAAACGGACACTTCCTATCTATACGAGAAGAACGTAAACTGTTCGAACGCAGCGGGATGTGCGAGTCTTTTAATCGTTCATTGTTTCCAAAAACGTGTGCGGAAAATGAAACAAGTTCCGTTGAGAGTCTGCGCCAGTTGCAGGAGACATCGTGCTACTGTGACTACTCGTGCCATGGTTACCATGACTGTTGCATAAACAGAGTTGGGAAATATGATTTTGGCGTCAAGAAAATGGCATGTAGGGAAGTGAAAGGGCCAAATGGATACAGCATTCCTATGTATGTCTATCAGCAATGTCCGGAAGGCTGGAATGACCCTCTAGTCAAAGACTTGTGTGAAATGGAAGCTTCAGAGAGACAGAAGTTGAAGTTGTTTTACGACCACCGACAGGATATACCAGTACTTAGTGAAAAATCAAAGGTTTTCTACAGAAACGTATATTGTGCGATTTGTAATGAAGACACACGGCTTGTGAAGTGGCAGACATATCTGTTTTGCAATGGTTTTGGGAAAACGACCAGAGTTGGTTTTGAAGACACTCCTGATTTTAGCTCTGCAGTATATGCCCCTCATACTAAGAATTTTAGAGGAGTTAAAATTTACAATGAATCTAAGAACTGCAATATTGTCGTGAAGGATTTCATGCCTAAAAGACTCGTTGGTGTGCACGGTGGAAGGTTGTGCAAAAATGTTGTCGATAGTTGCTTAAGTGATGCTGATGCTATTACTGTGAGAAAGTGTAAATTATATACTTCGTTTGTTTACGATATTGGTTTTCTACTAAAAGAAATGAGAGTTTATAAAAATTTTCATTGTGCTAAATGTAATAATGTTTCATTACAAAAAATTAGCTGTTTCGAACCATATACAGGAATACTTTTTACACAAATTGAAGAAGCATTTAAGCAGGGTTTAAGCATGCTCTTTGATTTTAATTTTGAAGGCAATGAAATTGAAGAATCCTGTGATTTAAAAGATGGTAAAATCTGGGACCCAATATATAGGCAGTGTCATAATATTACCTGCGGTGCACTTTACAAAAGAAAAGGTACAAAATGTGTTCCTCTGAAAGAATCAGTTTCAAAACAAGGTGGGAAAAATTGTTTGAAGAAAGTGCTGAGAAGAAATATGTTTCACATTTTACCAAATAATAGCGTGTACATAAACTATTCCTTGGAGACCTTATCACCTAATTCATATGAAGTTTTTGAAAACGACAGCGAAGGAATTTCTCATATAGCAGTATGCTTGGACACAGAATTGTTGTTGCTTCCTGTGTCTGATGTTCATTATTGGCTTTCCGTCATCACGCTGAGTATATCTGTTATTTGCTTAATACTACATTTAGCAATATATGGATTATTGAAGAAACTTAGGAATTGTCCAGGAAAGATTCTGATGTCACTTGCAGGATCATTGCTGATTGGTCATTTGTTTTTACTGCTGGGACCACATTTTGTTAAAACAGCTTGGCTGTGCTATATCGGTAGTGTGATTACTCACTTTGGCTACATGGCTGCTTTCGCTTGGATGAGTGTGATGGCTTTTGACATTTACAGAACATTTTCAGTTACACAATCTCAAAGACCCAGAAGAGGGACTGTGTTCATTAGGTACTCTATTTTCGGTTGGGCTGCAGCAGCATGTGTGGTGTCTTTGAGCATCAGTGTAGATAATTTACTTGGTTATAGCAATCGATTTCGCCCAAAGTATGGTGATCCTATTTGTTGGTTCAATCACAAGTATGGCTTCTTGATATTTTTCACAACACCCGTAGCTATCTTGCTTTTCGCCAATTGTGCTCTCTTTGTGAAAACTGCTTTAAATATACGTAACGTATCTCGTCAAACCAAAATGGTGAACAATTTCTCAGAAAGGGAAAGGTACTTTCTGTACCTGAAACTCGCAGTGGTACTAGGTCTCACATGGACACTGGGCTTTGTGGCTGGTATCACGAAATTGAATATCTTCTGGTATCCGTTCATCATCTTGAATGGATTGCAAGGTGCCTTGATATTCCTTTCTTTCTCGGTAAAACGAAACATCTGGAACATGCTGGCCATAAAATTCCGAATTCGATCAGACAAATATAGCATGGGAAAGCGCACCGGATTAAAAGCTGCCATGTACACAAGCTTGTCAAATCTATCATCTCTTCAGGCAACACTTAGTACTCAGATTTCCATTGCGCCTGAAAGTCAAGAAATATTGAAGGCAGTCCGGAAAATTAATCCAGATTTGACAGCAGAAACTAAAAGTAACTAATGGGATATTAAACTGCTTAACTTTACTGCTGGTCAGTGCTATGTGATTAATTTGTATGTTTAAAAATGACATGTAAAAATGCATGCATTTATTGGTTGCTACGATTCTACCTCTACATCGGATACAAAATGTCAGGTACCTTTTTATTAGCTTATTATACATAGTTTTAAATGAGCGACTCTAAAATATTGTCTTGTTTACATTTTTAAGTTATTGTAAATATATATTTTGTGTGTTTGCTTGTTTACATATTTAAATACCATGAATATTTATTATTTTTATTGAATTTATACATCATTTTGTAATACAATTTTATGCAAATTTGAAATAATTTTAAACATTGATAAAATTTTTTGCTATGACTGATATATATATATATATATATATATATATATATATATATATATATATATATATATATATATATATATATATATATATATATATATATATATATATATATATATATATATATATATATATATATATATATATATGTATTATTTCTTAAGAACTATAAGCATGCTTAAATGATTTCTACATTAAAAAGGGATATATTGCTCTTTTTTTTAAATTATAAAATTATATAAATTTTAACAATTGAAGAATTAGAAATTAGAACTTTTTAAATATTGTAAGTAACTTTATAATGTAATTAAAATCTTTCTGTGTTATCGGCATTTGAGCAAAACAGATTTATTACTTTCTGTTTGTTTAAAATTTCTTAAATATGTAAATATTTTTCAAATGACAGGTACCTAAAAACTATACGTAATTGATAATTCTACATTATTAGACATATTGAAAATATGTTTGTGAATATGATTACTACACTTTTTAAAACACACTATACTATGTAAATTACTAATAATAAGTATATATACGTATAAAATAACTATATATTTTTTAAAAAAACTTTACTTAAATTTTTAATACCTTTAACTTACAATTTGAATTTTTCATTTTGTTAGAGAAAATACTTAAGTTTATATTTAATGTTAAGTATTTTAAACTAAGTAATAAAAAATAACTTCTCAGAAAATAGATCTTTTCTTTCATAAATTAGAGACAGTAAAATTTGCTCATATATTCATTGTTTGAACGGTAGAAATTTAAAAATACTTATTTTAATAATGCACATTGTGAATTAATTGAGGAAAGATCAATGCTCTTAATTACAATGCAATAGTTCATGTGTTCGAATCTTGGATATATTCTGTATGTTTATGTGTTCAAATCAAACTGACCTTTATGGTGAGAAAATATAACCTTAAATCTATAAACCTATATCATTAAAAAATATTCGAAAACAAATTACATTGTTTTCTTGACAAATGACGATAATTTTATTTTATATTTGTTATAAGTTTTTTTAAAACACAATGCTTAAAAGAAAGTTAATAATATCATTATACTAGTCTTGAGAGAGAATCAACTAAATAAATTACAATGAAATATAAATTTAATATATAAATTTTGTGTTGGAATTAAATGATGTATAATTTATATAAGTAGTTTTATATAGTATGTCTTGTAAATAAAAATATTGTGAAGATGAGATGCACTTACATTTGAAGTTTTTTTATTACTGTGATAAATAAATGATATGAAGTGAAATAATTTATATTCATATTGACTATAAAAAATTAGAAAAGACTAAATATGTTTCTTCTTCCTATGCTTTTTTATTTATATTTTTATTGTGATTAACATTTTCGCATATTTTGTTTTAATCATGTATTTACATCTTACAAAGTTATCAAATAAAAGATATTGTTTGTATGCCTTTAATGGAAAATGAAATATTTATTTATTAATAATTATGGATATCCATACAAGCAATTTTTAATTAGAGTGATTAAAATTTTATTGAGATGGTTGCAAATTATTGTAAAAAAATTCTGTATTGCATTATTATAGAATAATTGAAACTCATTTTTATAAGTAACTGTTCGTAAATTATTAAAATAAAATGTGATTTTTCAGATTTGTAGTTATGTTTAATTATTTTTGATTAATATGAATTTAAAATTTTTTGAATAGTTCAAACATATTATTTTGGAAAATCTAACTCTATACAAAGCGTAATCAACATGCTATTTTTTGTACCATTTACTAAACAAATTGTATTCACTATCTTTTTATTAAGGAATTATTTTACTCATTATTTTAACAATATTGCTAAATTATTCTTTGTACATTAAGAATATTAAATGTTTTTATTGTTGATGATTAGAAAAACTTGTTATAATTGAATATTTTTAAATTAAGCATTTTAATTTGAAAGAAATACAGTTTATATTAATTTTTAAATAAGAAAATTAATTTAAAGTGTATAGGCATGTATTTCTGATAATTTTTAAGAAATTGAATTCTGTATGCAATGATAATTTTACTTAAAAATTAGAATTAAGAATTTACAGAAATTACATAAAATTTAACTGATTTGTGAAAGATTAATAATATTTTTAGCTAAGTAACATTTTTAGCTGAATATTATTACTTAAAAAATCGTTGTACATTTAAAGTTTTTAATATTACATGAAAATCTTAAATTAATATGCATGATATAAATTAAAAACGGTTACAAATTAATTTCTTATTTCAGTCATACATAGTAAAGTATATGTATTGACTCAAATAAAAATTTGATTTGTAGCCTGACAAATTTCCATTTTTATAAGACTTTATAAAAATTTTATTATTATATATATAGCAATTTGAATAAAATTAACAATAATGTCATATTTCAATAAGATATATTTCCGTAAAAATTTATTTTTATTAATAATTTATTAGCATATTTGGTCTACATTAAATTATTATTTCTTTTTTTAAATTGCTTCCTTAGATTAATATGAAAGACAAATTCGAATTACGTTAATATTAAATCATTTTATACCTTAGTAAACGAATATTTATTTACTGTTGTTTGAGTGCCTAGCCGACCAATGTCTGAGTGGTTAGCGCTCCTGACTCCTGAACTGCGGGTCCTGGGTTCGAATCCCGGTTCGGGAATGGATGTTACTTTCTTCTATTCTCTCTATGTTTCTCTATCCTTTCTTCTGTGATTGATGTATGAATATGGCCCACCCTATAAACGGGTTTGTGGAGGTATGGCGCGGGTAACACTACTCGGCTCCGTGACTTGGTTCACAGGTGCCCGCTGGGTAACGACAAATGAGTAGCAGTCTCTGGCCTTGTTGTGGCATAGGGTTCAACCCTCAAGTGCCCGCCGTTGGAAAAAAATGTTTGAGTGCCATTAGTTCTGTTTTCTATAGATGATTACTTTGAATTTTAGCAAAATAATTTATTGAGTTTTTATCTCCGTTTGAGTAGAAAAAATTCTTTTTCTTTTAGATATTTCAAGTTTTATATTTACATATTAAAGAAATTATCACAAACTATTTACATGAATTTGAAAATTTTCTCGATTACAGTATTAATTTTATAGATTAAAATTAATCAATTTTCGATATTGATATTCAGAAAAAATAACTATTTTATGCTACTTTTTATGTTTTTAATTTTAGGTTATTTTTATTTGATTCCCCTCAATTTGAGGTCAGTGAGATCTGTGATTTATTAAAAGAATGTTGTGACCTCAATTGAGGTCTTGTCCGTTGATATAAACGGGAAGTTACTTCCGCTCTTGACCTTCTTCCGACACATTCTAGAGTTGTAATGGTCATTAGTCTACTGCTACTTTTACTCTCTACTCATTCCTTGGGAAGAAAAAGGATGGAGTTTTTCGTGAAACAGGAAATCTTAAGAGAATAAAAACATATTTTCTAAATCCTAATTTTTTTAATTTAGTTAATCATTTAAAATAAAAGAAAACTGAAATATAGTGGAAGAACCATATTTAAATTTATTCAAATGTTGTAAATTATTTTTAGGTTTAACTTCTTTAAATTTATAATGTTGGCACAAAGTTTCTCTATCGCGAAATGTAAGTAAATAAGATAAATGCAAACGTGAATATTGGTTGTATGAGTATGAGGATTTATGTAAATAGGAAATTTGATATTATTAGAATACCTGTTGCACACGTTCTAATTGCTTCTAGTACAGGTTCGCTGGCCGACCAACTTGTCTAGTGGTCAGCGTGCCTGACTACGGGTAAGGAGTTCCTGGGTTCGAATCCCGGTTCTGGCATGGATGTACTCTCTCTCTTTATCAATCCTGTCTTTGTCCTTTCCTTGTATGAATGAGGTGTGAATGGTTGACTACCCTATAAATGGGTCCATATAGCTTCTATGTACTGAGGAAGTCAGACTCCACACCAAAATAAGGTTCAGTTGAAAAAGTGGAGCAGCGCACCCCATATTGCCAGCCTGGCTGGCACACGACAATTATTGAATTCTTTTTAATCATTTTTTAAATATGCCGATTACTATTGATAATTTTGAAGAAGTGGTAATATTACTGCAACTTATCTTGATAATATCCCCCCAAAATTGATAGTTGTGATATAAATAATTATAAACTAGTTTAATATAAATAAATATAACTATATACCATAGTGTAGAACAAATATAAACTGCATTTAGCTGTATCTAAATAACTGATATGTATCTAAATACTGATATTGCTGTACATAATTATATCTAAATACAGTATCTAAGTACTGATATTGCAAAGTTTATGATAAAACTGTATCTGTATCTTAATAAACTGTATCTAAATACTGATATTGCAAAGTTAATAATACTTATAATCAAAATTAAATTGATTTTTTTGCGTTTATTCTCTATTGGAAATAGTTTCTGAAATTTTAACACCAACCAAAATGTATTTCCCTATTTAGTGACCTTTTTGGCAGACAGACTTTAACTTCTGATTCTCAATGGGAAATTAATCTTCTTAAATGAAGATTCATTTGTAATTTCAGAAACAGTCAAATCAATAAATTAAGGAATATATTTTTCCTAAATTTTATGCAACTTCACAATGGATTGCAGAGTTCTTTATGAATTTTGAAACTAATTCATTTACTTGCTTCATGCTACACATGTGAACGAGTTTTTCTATACATGAATATTTTTGTTAGTAATTACATATTTTAAATAAAATATTCTTGGCAATAATATTTCAAAGATTTTTTTCCAATGGCGGGCACTTGAGGGGTGAAACTTATGCCACAACAAGGCCAGAAACTGCTACTCATTTGTCGTTACCTAGCGGGCACCTGTGAACCAAGTCACGGAGGCGAGTAGCGTTACCCGCGTCATACGACCACAAACCCGTTTATAGGGTGGGAGACATTCATACAACATCACAGAAGAAAGGATAATGAAACACAGAGAGTACAGAGAAAGAAAGTAACACCCATGCCCGAACCGGGATTCAAACCCAGGGCCCACAGTTCAGGATTCAGAAGCGCTAACCACTCAGCCATCGGTCGGCATATTTCAAAGATAAAAAAATTTAAATAACATTTGCATTTTGCGTATTGTAAATATTTTTCCACTGAAATAAAAGGGCATCAAAATAAGGAAAAAAAAAACAATTTTCAACTACAGATACTATTAGATTTATTTGCTTATATTAATGACTTTGTAGATAATTTATTGATTATTTTCAAAAATGATGCTACTATATATATTTTTAAATATTTTAAGGCAAACTTGTCACCAAAGTGTTGACAGTTTTCTCACTAGAAGAATGAGAGAAAATATACATATATTTTTTGCTTCGTTTTATTTCTTTT